>WBZZ01005693.1:25000-40000 GCA_019918135.1 Paulinella micropora
TAGGAGTAGTAAAAGTAGGAGTTGTAGGAGTTGTAGGAGTTGTAGGAGTTGTAGTAGTAGTAGTAGTAGTAGTAGTAGTAGTAGTAGAGTAGTAGTAGTAGTAGTAGTAGTAGTAGTAGTAGTAGTAGTAGTAGTAGTAGTAGTAGTAGTATAGTAGTAGTAGTAGTGTAGTAGTAGTAGTAGTAGTAGGAGTATTAGGAGTATTAGGAGTAGTAAAATATCAAACAAATAATTAATTTTATTTTAAACAAATATTATTTATGTATATATATAATATGACAACGACGAGAGTTGTGGGTGTTTCATTTGAAGGGCGACAGGATAATATTGTTTATCTCCGAAAAAGTAATGAAAAAGTTTTTATTCAACACGAGCCAGAAAACAAATTTGATAAAAATGCGATAAAGGTTGAAACAGAAAGCAACTCGGATATATCAGCAAGCACTTAGCAGAAACTCTAAAGATTAAAGGAAGGAAACAAGTATATTATTCAATCTATGGAGGAGGCACAGGAAAACATTATGGAATTGAAATTACTATCCCTTGATACAAACAAACAATATTTAATATATTTTAAAGATTATTTTTTTTATTATTATATATACACAAAGATGGGTAGAAAACCAATATACAAAACACCAGAAGAGAAAAAGGAAGCCTTACGGAGAAAGGCGAGGGAATTTATACAAAAAGACCCAGAAAGACACAGACAAAAGTCAATGGAGTATTACAACTAAAATAAAGCAATAATAGCAGAAAGGAGAAAGAAAAAAAGAGATGAAGTGAAGCAAGCATTACTTAAGTTGAAAAGAATGGAGGAGGCACTAAAATGAATTTCTATTTAAATATAAGAAATTATTATATATATTTATAACAGATAATTTATTATTATTTTTATAATTTTTATATCTGTATTGATATAAAAAGTATGCCACCACCTTTACCACCCAGACCAACGAAGGAAAATGTAGAACTAGCGAAGGTAAGGGCGAACTTAAGGGAAACTAAGACACAAGAAGCGAAGAAGCGCGAGGTAAAACTTGTAGAACTAAGACCAATAAAAAACAAAGGTATAAATGGTTATACATTCCCTTTCAAAGACCTTGATATTAACTTCTATGATATGGATGCGATTGAAATATCAATTATGAGAGCAGTTAAGGATGCCAAAAATAGAGGTCTGACAAACGAAGCAAGTCTTCATGTTAAGTTTAGGTATATAACAGATGCCGATGATGGTAAGTTTTACAAGTGGAAAACTTTTAACTCAGTTAAATTAAAAGATATAGATGATTTGTTTAACGACATATATCTATACAACGAACAAAATCTTGAAGCCAGTGCGAATGGATATGAAAGAATTATTCAACATATAACTATTTAAATTATTCAAGAAGATGGAGGCGGTTGTAATCTCTCAGGAAGTGATAAGAAACATAAAACAGATGAAGGAATTCATATTAATCCAAGGAGTAAGGATAAAAATTGTTTCTTCTATGTTTTTAAGGATATATTAAATTTATCAGTGAAAGGTAAATCAAAACTTAATAAAAAAAGTATGTAATGATATTAGACAAGAATTCAACCTTGAACACAATTCATATATACCACGTTCAATAGGATATGAAATCTTAAAAAAATATTGTATTGAAGGTAAGTATTTTGAATTGAATGATGCGACAACCAAACAGACATTCAAAAACTATGAAGACCCTTTAATATCCGCGGATGTGCTTTGCTATCTAAGTAAGGGACATTATATGGGTTTTATAAAAAGAAATGAAAATAGGTGTCCAGATTGCTTTTCAACTTATTTTAATAAGCACACTTGTGTTAATAAAAGAATTACATATTGGGCTGCTAAATTAAGGAAAACAATGGACCGATATGAAAGTTTATTAACAACCTTTAAGGAGATGAGTTATAATAATCAAGATGAGATTTTTCATTATGATTTAGAAACATATAGAAATGCGATTGAAATCCATACCGCGTATATAGCAGGTTATACGATTGCGGATATTGGTTTTAAATATGTTGCTGGCGATGATTGTATTTCAAAACTCATTGATATAATCTTTCAATATGCGGAAGACTTAGCGAAAAGAAAACCGAAAGCGACATTTTATGTTAATGCTTTTAATGGTAGTAAATTTGACTATTACTTTTTACAAAAAGATTTTATTAAAAGAAAGATAAAAAGCACTCCGTTGATCAATAACGGGGCGATAATTTCAATGGAATACAAAAATATAAAATTCTGGGAGGGCTTGTCTAAACACACAGAAGGAAGCCTTAAAAAGAACCTTGAAAGTTTGGGATGTAATGTTTTAAAAGGTGATTTTGACCATGAAAAAGCGAAACGATGGAAAGAAATGGACGATGATATGAAAAAAGAATGTTTATTGTATTTAGAAAAAGATGTTATGGGATTGAAGGAACTATACGAAACACTAAATAAACCGATATATGAAGAACATAAAACGAACTTATCGGAGTTTATGTCTACGTCTTCTTTAACCTTTAATCTTTGGAAAAAGAAAATTGATAAACAATACATAATTCAACTTCCAAAGTTAGAACAAGAAGCGGATTTTAGAAAAACATTATATGGGGCAAGGACTTATCCAAGCAAGAGGAGATTTATATCCGAGCAATATCAAAAATACATAAACGGCGAAATTGATTTTGATGAGGTTAAAGATTATCTTATTGATGCGGATGTTGTAAGTCTTTATCCAACTGCAATTCTTGAAAATTATATGACGGGCGAAATTAAGAAATGTGAAGGAGAAATGAAAGGGAAACTAGGAATATATAATGTTGATTACATATCTCCAAAAAATCTATTACATCCACGGGTTCCTTATAGAGATAGTAAGGGGTGTTTAAAGTGGGAGTTAAGAGATATGAAAGACCAATGGCTCACTTCTGTTGATATTGAAAATATGATTGAACTTGGATACAAAGTTAAAATAAAACGAAGCTATTATCCAGAAGGAGCCGAACCAGTATTTAAAGATTACATATTAGAGTTATTTAAACAAAAACAAAATTCAAAAAAAGACACATCGCAGTATTTGTTAGCAAAGTTATTTATGCATGCTTTATACTGAAAGACAATTCAAAGACAGATTAATTCTGTAAGCAAATTCATAACAAAAAATCATGAGTATTGGAAATTCTAGGCTAAACATGTGATAACAGATATTGAAAAGTTTGAAGATGCTAATGGTGATTATGGTTAATTTCTGGTATTCCAAGAGATGACAAATTGAAAGAAGAAAAAATTACAAAGCCCACTCACTGCGGGGCATTTATACTAGCATACAGCAGACGAATTATGTATAAGTATATGACCGAAGCCAACCAAGACAACGACCACGACCGAGATTATTATTATACAGACACAGACAGTATTCAAAGCCATGTAAGCAACATTGAACGAATTAAAAGATTTAGAGATAAAACAATCGGCGGAATGGATGATGACCTTGGAACAGATTGTAAAATAATAAGAGGAATATGGGTATCACCAAAATTGTATATGTTGGAGTATGTAAAGAAAGATGAAGAAAAAGGTAAAACTCATTTCCACTTTAGAGGAAAATGTTTGGGTTTGAAAAAATTAAATCCAACCGCTTATGAATTAATTGATAAGGGTGAAAGTTTAACTAATACCAGAGATTTTATCATAAAGAAAATACATACTAGCAGAAACAGCAAACAACAGCACATTGAGTATTTTAGCATACAACACTAAAAGAATGTAGTAAAAGTAGTTAATAAAACAAGATGGTGCGGGCGTGAGTTTATCAACGAAAATGATAGTATCCCTTACGGCTTCGTGTCCGCTCTTAAAATTAATAATAATCAATTAATTAATTTTTTCCATAAAATTTTTTACCACTCTATATAGACCAATGACCACCCTCACCAGATTATGTGAGAGGTTTGAGAAACTCTCTATTGAAAATAAAAAAGAAACATTTTCTATTACCGATGTTAAAAAGATAATTACTGACGAAATCCAAATGATTGAAAATGCACGGGCAGGCAAGCCAAGGGATATTTTTCCATTTGGTAAGTATAAAGGTAAGAAAATTCAAGATGTTGCTACCATTGACAAACCATATCTTGAATGGGTCATGAAACAGCCGTGGTTTGAGAAATTTACTGACATTAAAAGTGAAGTAAAAAAATATGTTTGATATTTTTGCTAAAAGATTTTTTTTTAATATTTATATATAATGTCAGACCTGTCAACCAAACAGGACTACTTAAATGAAATTGACAAATGGAACCTTGATGTTTCTATTAAAAAGCCCACGATTAAATGGACTAAGCCTGACATTGTTTCTTTCTATGAGCAATATAAACCACGTGATGACAATGTGAAAGTAGTTATACCTTTAGAAAACGTGTTGGTTGAAGAGCCGAGCACTCCTTTTAAGGCGACTGATTTAAAAGAGACTGGAATTACCGAAATAAAGGCTAATGTTGGCGAAGAAATAGCGAATGCTACATGTACAGAAGAAGGATGTATATTAAAGAAAGATGTTGTTCTTCTATATGGAAAATATGCACACAAAAACATTGAAGATGTAGCCAAAATTGATAAACCATACCTTGAATGGTTAGTTCAACAGCAGTGGTGCCATAATGTGGATGCCATAAAAAAATTATTTAAATCATTGATATTTTATTCAATTAATTTTTTTTGCTTTATTGGTCTTCTATGAAGTTAGCGATAACATTAACATTTGAACCATTATTGGCAGTTCCGACGGATTTCTGTGTAAAAGTCAATACATCACTAGGAGACAGATATATATTATAACTTCTAAGATTGATTTGTTGAGTTGATTGAGAATTTACATATAGTTTAAAAATTGTTGTTCCGTTGGCAACGGCACTCGCCTTTGTATCAGTATCTACAATTGAATACTTAGAATCAACATCTGCAAAACCTGCTCCAATTAGTGGTGTTCCATTCAATACTATTTTTACTACACACGCCTTACTATCTTCATTTGTAATACTTATCAAAGTGGGATAAACATTTGAATAATTTGTTAAATTAGCACCGCCCGCATCAAATGTTGCTTTATTCCTGATACTAATAATATGGCTTTCAGTTGTGTTTGCTGCTTTACTTCCTTCCACTTCGTTTGTTATACTTGTGTTTATTGTATTACTTCCTTCAATAAATAATCCAACACTCACTGTTTTAAGAGTTTGAATTCCGTTAGCAGCATCATTCCTCATTAGTGCGGTAAATGGTAAAGTAGTGTTTCTTAGACTTACACCTGTGTTAGCATTCGCATACTTAATAGTATGGACTAATTGAAATTCTCCTGTCGTAGGATTTTCAATAGAAAACCTTATAGCACCAAAGCCTAAATATTGAAATTGAATTTGGAATACATTTCCTTTACTCCAATTAATAATGGGCATATCTTTTGTTCCATCGCACGGGTCGTCCCAGTTTGCTTGTTGAATATAAGTTGTTGCACCTCCTTTTGCTTGTAGAATACGCATCCCGACATTAGTTTTATAAAAATAAAAACCATTTGAAAAATCACTTTCACCAATTCCTACACACGAATAATAGGCTTTTGTGTCATCAGTTGTCCATATAGCAGTGAAGCGACCGACAACTCCCATACCCGTCCGATATTTTATTCTTCTTTTACTTGTTAGGATAGCATTCGCTGTGTTATCGGCTTGAGTTTTTAATTCGGCCATATTATCCAAAAATGACACAGACGATTTTGTTTCTGTTTTTGTCCATATCCTTGTATTAATAGTGTATGGAAAGATTTCCTGAACAACTGGAGTTAATTGTCCAACTAGTGCTTCGCCGAAAGCAGTTTTCATATTATCAGTTTTAATACCACCATCATATCCTACTTGACATTTATAAAATCTCCGTCTGGATTTTGTGAGATTAAATTTCTCTGGTGAGACATATTGTGTATAACACACAAACACCGAAGGTGTGTTGTGACGTTCCGCTCACAAACGAGTTTGTTTATATAACGAGTTTATATATAAAACAAAAAAAAAATTATTTAAATCATTTATATTTTATTCAGAAATCTGTTTATATCCATTATGAAATAGTAATAATATTTTCCTTCACTTGAACCTCTCGCTGAGTGATAGCTAGAGTGTAGTGGTTGAAAGGATTTGCGGTAGTAGTCCCAATAAACTCCCATCGTCTCTCTTGAGAAAGGTCCAGCCCGCTAATTTCATTCTGGTCTTTACTCCAAAGAGGGCGAGTGTTGTCAAATGTATCCACCCAGAACCAGTTGTATTGATAGACATTACTATTTACCAAAGCACTGCTTTCAATCTTATTTTTTAGATACATGTAATCTTCAAGGGTCGTATTTGCGGTGCCAATATTAAATTCTTGAAGCCTAGACCCGTCAAGGGTAGTATAGAAGGAAGTAATCTTTGAACCATTCCTATTATCGTTATCATATGCGGTATTCTTTGTTTCTTCATTATTAAATACAGAATGATAAATTTTTTTAATTCTTCGTCCGTGTCCGCTATCGAACCTCATAATAATGTTTTGACTTGTAGATGACTGAATTGAGTTTTTGTATGAGTATGGGTAGTCAATCGTAAAAGACATACCTTCGGCACTGCTCACTTTTTGTTGAATAGACTGGATAACATCAGGGTTTGTTTCAACCGCTAGAAACAAGTTTAAGTTTGCTACCTGTGAATTAGTTGTGCAAGGAAAAGAACCTTGATTTGCTGTGTTAATAGTGGTAGCAAGACCTGTATTAGCATCAACACCACCAACATGATAAACAGTTCTGTTAATAGCAGCCCAAACAATTCTCATGGTCAGAATTTCAGGAAACATAATAGTCTTATCAAGTGTGAAAATAGTATTGTAAATCATAGACAATGGAATCTTCATATAAATAAGGGGGTCTGTGTTAGCACCACCAATACCTCCCTCAAGATACTTCGCATCAGTGTATGAAACATTCACAGCAGACAAAGCACCCGCTCCAGTTGTCAGCAAAGTGTCATCATGTCTTCGTGCATTAAGTGATGGAGGAGCAATAGCCCCAGCAATAGCATTACCAAAACGATTTAATGTTGCCTGAAGGTGACCATCGGTATCAATACTACCAGCTACAGTCGCCACACTTGCCTGTTGTCCAGCATACACGTTAGCAGTAAATGCTGTTGTTGCTCGCCCATCAGCATTACACTTTTGAAGCATACACCCAACACCATTACCTGCTCCATGGTTCTCAAGTGCCAAAAAGTCCTTCAATGAAGTCTCAGGCTTCCAAATCATTTTCGCAATAGTTCCGACATTATTCAAATCACACAAATAAACACCACTACGGGTTTGAAGTTGAATCTGTCTAATCATACTCAAACAATCCATAAAAATACGATTGTGTCTATCTGCAACTCCTGAAGCACCTGGGGCGTAAGTGAAACTCAGCACAGACTTTGCCAAGTTAAATGGACGACTGATAAGGTCAAATGTGCTTTCCTGACCGCCCGCTGAAGTAACAACAACATTTCCTGCTCCTTCGCGAGGAGTAAGTTTGTTAAGGCGATACGAACCGCTGATATAATCAGTCTTACTGAAGTCTAATTCTCCGCCGTGTTGAGTTGGCATTTTTTTTTTAGGCAGTTGTGAAATTAACTAATTCACCAGAAT
The DNA here is from genome assembly GCA_019918135.1 of Paulinella micropora. Lineage (NCBI taxonomy): Eukaryota > Cercozoa > Imbricatea > Euglyphida > Paulinellidae > Paulinella > Paulinella micropora. The sequence goes on from WBZZ01005693.1 coordinate 32,706, forward strand.
ATATTTGTAGAAAAAAAAATAATTCCAAAATAATTAATTTAGTCGATAGCATGCTATCGACAATTGTCCTAAGGGACTAATTTATCTATGTTTCAAAAGATTGAAGAATGATGTAAATAAATTAAAATAATTAGTCTCTCTGTAAATCAACAAAGTCATTACAATGCCAAGCCCATTAAGATTTATAGCCTGATCGTTTTCGTCTGTAAGATAAAACCTATATACATTATTTGAACTGGTGGATAATTTCTTACCATACTCCGACCCACTTCCGTCGTATATAACGGCTCCAAATGGAATTTCGTTGGCAGTGTATATTTCTTGTAGCACATGATTATCACCTTCCCCCACTAAGTCCGATTGAAGATACAGAGTTTTTTCGCCAGTTAAAATAATCACATTTGGCGATTTAATAAAATCATGAGTAAAGAAATATGTTGAATTTCTATCAAAACCCATAACTTCGTGAATACGTGTATCACCATCAAATATAAACCGCGGTTGAATACCTCCGTTATTTGAAACACTGAATGTTAATTTTCCATCCTCTGGGTCTATGTTGGTATTGTTGCTTGAGACAACATAAGTAAAGTCATTTGGACTTTCTGCCGTCAATATCTCAGATAGTTTATTTTTTAAGTTGTTCATTGTGTAGCTTCCATCAGGTATCGTAATTAAAGCCTCATACCAGTCTTCGCTAAGTGTAAAGGTATTATATGGTGAAGCCACAGAGTAATAAGATTTTGGAACATATATATGAAGAATTTTACAATGTGTGGGATTGTCTAGTGATTTTAAGTTTATTTCGTGTGTAAAGTCGCTATCTGTACCCGTTATTCTATTTTTACTATTTATGTAATAGATACCCGAACTTCTCCCTCCCTTGTACTCCATCGTAGGTGCTTTTTATAAAAACCACCTACAACCTCAAAAATCTATATATTAGAAAATATCTTTTATATGTATGTATCAAAATTACCATACCCATTCTGTGCTTTTATTTTCTCCGCTTCTTCTTCTTTTAAGTCTGTATAGCCACTAGCAAACTTAAATCGGTTGCCTTTCGCCCGCTCCATTAAAAATCTCATACTATGCCAACCACATGTGTCTGAGGTGTTTGATTGTTGCTTTACTTGATTGACCTTCATTAACAAATAACTATCTGGATGGCTTCGGTCAATTAGTTGTTTCATTTGTTGTTGAAAGTCTTCTGTCGGCTCGTAAAGTGCTAATGGGTCATACACTTGAACACTCCTGTCTTTATCTAGACTTATCCATACGGCGATCCAATGAGACCCCGCTTGTTTGTGATTGTCCAAATTCATAATAAATCCGTATCGCTTTCTGCTTTCGGGCTTCAACTTGTAAATTTCATCACTGGCTATTGCTCCGAGATACCATCCATATTTTTTCATTATATCATCTATTTCATTAGTCATTAAACCGCGACCCTCACCCTGTTGTTCCTCTGGTTGCTGTGGCTCCTCTGGCTCTGGTTGCTGTGGCGCCTCCGCGACGCTCGGGGGTATGGTAGGGGGTGAAATCCCCTCCTCTGGCTCTGGTTGCTGTGGCTCTGGTTGCTGCGGCTGTGGCTCTAATGGTAGTGGTAGTTGTTGTGGCATTCCCTCGTCAATATTCAAATCTGTTGAAACTCGTTTATCTAAATTTGGATCGGAAGTCATTTTGTTCGTTAGAGTATTTACAAAATCATGTTTGTTCATTGTGTGTTTCCAATCTTTGCGGGCTAAGTATTTTTTTATCTTCGCTATTGAAAATACCTTATCAATTAATTCTTCTAATGTCTTCGCTCCACTACCTTTTTGTTCGTTAATACCCATATAATCTTCATATCTAGCATAATCCGCCATTTTTCTTTTTACATTTTCCTTTTCACTTCCAACATCAATATTAAACCTTTTAATCATGTTAATTATCCACTTTGAAGTGTCTTTGTAATTTAATTTTTTATGTCCATCACTATCTAGTCTCTTTTTTAAAGCCTGTGCTAACTCTTTTATAGTAATGTTTGGGTGATAAGTTTTTGAAAATGCAGAGATTAAAAATTAATTAATTTGTAAATTTTCAAAATGCTTACCCTTTTCTTCTGCCTTCTTTTCTTCCTTTTCAAGTTTTTCTTTATATTCTTCTGCTAACTTTTTCTGTTCCTCTAAAGATGTCGCTGTGGCTATAGCTGTCTGAACATCTTGACTGGCTTTTTGTAAGTCTTTACGACTCATCTTTTTTATGAACTTATCTGTATATCCTGCTAATTTCAGTGTTTCAATATCTTTCTGCTTTTGCTTTTTTTCTTCCTCATATTGCTCTTTCGTTTTCAATGGTGCTTCATCTCCTAAATTAGGTAATGGCGGTGCTTGTGGTGGTGCTCCTAATGGCGGTGCTTGTTGTGGTGCTCCTAATGGCGGTGCTTGTGGCGGGCCATGTTGTGGTGGCATAATATATTGATATTGTGGTGGCGGTGGTAATGCTTGTATCCCATTTTTTCTGTTTTCTTCATATTTTACATCATCTATGAGTTTTTGCTCCCTTCTTAGTTCTCTGGCTTTTTGTTCTTGTCGTTCATTAATATCTGCTAGTTCTCTTTTGTGTTCTCTGTCCTTTATTTCTTTTTGTTCCTCTGCATCTGCTATGTCTTTTCGTTCTAGCCTTTTCTTTTCTTCTATCACATCTTCCCTCTTCTTCTTTTCCTTTTCTTCCTCGTCATGTATTAACTCATATTTCTTTTGTAAGTTGCTTTGTATCTGGTTTCTGTTCTCGTGTTCAAGACGATTGAAATCAGATTTGATTATTTTTTCCCTTGGTTTGCGGCCCTGCCTTTGTGGCCTCGGCTTACCAATATATTTCAAAAACAACTTAACAATTTGAAGTGTGCTCATATCATTTGTTGTCTTACCAAAATTAAGATAATATTTTTTACCCTTCTGGATAATATAAGGCCTCCCGCTCTTATTCCTATAAACCCTAGGTGGACGGACTTTTGCCTTTTTCTTATTAGTCTTTTTAGCGACCATTGTATAGATAGTTTAGAATTGCGTTTCGTGCTATCGCACTCTCACTATGGATTCAACTTGTTGAATCTATATTCTAAACCATCGTTTTTTTATTTGGGAAAAAATTAATCTGTTTTCGATGGTTATGGAAGGGGCTATGCCCCTTTCCAACCCCGCGGGGGTATGGTAGGGGGTGAAACCCCCTCCAAACAAACGGGAGTTGCTATAGCAACGAGAGTGTAGTTGATAACTATCAGCGAAACTTTACAGCACCTCCTCGTTGCTTACCATATCAGAGTTTTGCGGCAGTAGCACTAACACTACCCGCGTAAGGAACCCCAACACTACTCAATGCCCCCGCAGTCCTAGAGATTACCTTATTATCGCGAAGGAATTTATTGACAGCCAAGGCAGTTTTTCCGACCTTAGCCCAGTTAATATTTCCTCCCTTTTGTCCGCATCCCTTCTTCTTGGTTTTCTTTTTTCCTCCCTTCTGTGGCATTGATGGATTGTATCCGATGTTATATCCTGATGGTTGTGAAATTATCACTTGCGATACTGTCATATATTAGAAAGATTTTAAAAAAATCTTTCAGCAAAAATAAAAAAATAATTCTAAAATATTATTTTGATATTTTATTCACAGATCTTTTTTCAAAAGAAGGTTCATAAAACATCGTTTTTGCTTTTATGGTTTCGATGTTTGACAATAAACGAGAGTGCGAATAGCACGAAGTGAAATTGTCAAATATCATTTTAATCTGAAGTTGAAGTTTTTGCGAAGTTCGTCATCAACACTTGAGACATAAAGAAAATTAAATCGTTCCTTTGTAGCCTCGTGATACTTTTGAAGAAAGTAATCAAAATCAAAAGATAAGTCTAAGTGTTTATACACGACATTGATATATAATATAAATATTTAATTTTAAAAATACTAAAATATAATAATCTTAGTATAGAATATTTTTAGAATATAGATTCAACAAGTTGAATCCATAGCGAGAGTGCGAAGCACGAAGTGAGATTCTAAAATGCCGTCTCCCGAAGCGAGCCGACAAAACTGGGGAAAAGCAGTTGATGGAATTAAACAAAAAGCAAAGCAGAGAAAAATGGAACATGCCAAAAAGGTTTTGGAACAATACCGAAATGCGGTTAAAAGTGAAGATGAAGATATGGAACGAAAAAAAGCAGAGATAGAAAATAAGAATGTTGCTAACGATATTGTTAATGAAAAAGATCAAGATGACACACCCGAGCAGAGTGATAGCGAAGATGAGGTTGATATCACTGATATCATTGCGGAAAAGATGGCGAAAATGAAAATCAAAAGAGCGAAGGCTGAAACTAAGAGAGAAAAGAAGAAGAGTAAGAAACCAGAGCCCGAAAGTGAAGAAAGTGAAAGTGAGAGTAGTGAAGAAGAAGAACCGAAACCTAAGAAAGGTAAGGGTAAGAAGTCAAGTAGTGTAAGTGTAAAAGTATATAATCAATCTTCTGGTGGTGCTAAGAAAGAAAAAAATAATGATGTTGAAAAATGTTTCTTAAAGTTTTAGATATTACCAGAGATAATGATAAGAATAATAATTACTATATTCTGGGTTATTATAAGTTAATTCACCTTTTGAATTTCGTATTGCTTTTGCTCTCATTCTGTAATTTTTTCTTCTTTCTTTATCCAAATGGTCTAAATGTGAATATAAACTTATGCGGTCTTTATAATGTTCGTATCTGATATTTCCAAAATTAATAACCTTACCTTTCGGACTAATGACTTTATATTTTTTATTTTTTACATTTGACTTTGAAAATCTCATACTATATAAATGCCAGATTTAGACCATAAACATATAATTATTAATAACCAAAATCGTACTAGTCAATTAGAAGACACACCTACTGGAGAAGAAATTCAAAGAACAAAAGAAGATGAAGCACTAGAAATACATCATCAGAAAAAGAACCCAAAAATATGGAAGACGATATGGGTTGATAAACCATTAGACCAAGTCTTTCTTGACTTAGCAGACATGAGTAAGATAAAAGATAAGAAAGGAAATAAAGGCTATGCTTGGATGTTAGTTTGGATTGATTGTCATTCAAGATATTTAATAATCATTCCATTAAAAAATAAAACAGCGAAAGAAGTTTATTATGCTTTGAAATCTATACATTATAAACCTAAATCAATTACAACCGACAGCGGAGGAGAATATAAAGGTGCTACTCGTGATTATTTTATTCAAAATGGTATTAAGCACGATGTGGTTGAAGTAGGGGACCATAGAGCCTTAGCGGTTGTTGATAGAGTTATAAGGAGTATTAGAAGGTGGTTGGATTTATTGTTTGAAACTAATAGAAATTTTGACTGGGTAAGTTATATTCAAGACTTGGTTAATGCTTATAATCATAAAGTTCATAGAGGAATTCAGGCCAGACCTGTGGACGTCTTTGCTAGAAGAGATAAAAACAAGCAAGTCATAACTAGAGATAATTTAATTGACGAATTCAATGTTGGTGATACTGTAAGAAAGGAAAACAAAAGGCTAATGTTTGCGAAAGGAGGAAAGATTTTTAGCAAAATTATTTATAAAGTCAAAGGCCGTTCCGGATTTAAGTTAATATTAAATAATGACGACTTGGTAAGTCCAAGAGATTTATTGAAAACTGATTTTACAAAACCCATTGACGAAGAGAAGACATAAAAAACAAACAAAAGAAATTATAAAGGAAAAGAAGACAAAAGAATTGTTAAAGAGAGAAGAAATAGAACCAGAAAATATTAGAACAAGTAAAAGAGAGAGGAAGGCGAAAATGATACTTGACCTTTGATTGGAATATTTTTCTGAACCTCACGTCTCCTTTAGAAATGATGAAAGTTTGCGAAGAGACGGAAGGCTCAGGAAAATTAGTAACCTTTAATCAAATATGACTCTGTAGGCGGTCTTAATTGTAAGACCGAAGAAGTTAGCGATGGAATCTATATTGTCCCAAAGTCTGAACAGTTTCAACGACCCGTCGGTGAATTCGACTACGAATACTTCTGCTCGCTGATCTTTGCGGAATTCTGTCTTGTAGCGGTTCAACTGGACGACCACCATCCCATCGTTAGCATTACCAAAAGGCATTGCAGTTCCGTGTTCTTTATCTAATTCAACCCAATACTTGGCACCGCTTATCAAAGGACGATTTTTCATATCACTAGGGACTTTGACAGGGGTTGGCTTATTACCGCCTAACTTCTTAGGGATATTTCCCAAATTGATGCGACCGATGAGTAAATTCCCCAAATTTTCCGCCAAAGTCTGTAAAAAATTATATGAGAAAACAAAAAGAACAACCAAACATACCTTGACTTCAGGATCTTCTTGGCGGGGTTGCTCTGGGGCGGGAGGTTCGTCAGCCATCTGCACACACACAAAAAACAGACAAGGTTTTGGTCTTTTTGTCTTAGCCACTTTGGGAATTCTGAAAAAAAAATCACAGAATGAAAAAGCACGAGGAAAAACATTTTACTCAATTGTGATAAAAATGCAATTTTTGAGTGTCAGCAAACGAGGAATTTTCTGGAAAAAATCCAGACGGGAAAAAAGTGGAAAAAATAAGGCGGACAGGACAAATTGGTAATAGATAATGAAATTTTGGAAATTTCAAACCTATTTTTTTCTTGACGACGCCACAACCCCAGCGCGTTAGTGAGTTGGTGCAGTGGTGCAGAATTTGATAATGAGTGAAAGTCTTATCACGAAAGGAGACAGGACAAAGAAGGATTGGCTAGAGATTTATGAGACAAACAGACGAGGAAGAGACCAACTGAAGAAATACAAAATAATAAGCCAAGAAAGAGTAAATAAAATTAACAGGGAAATTGATTTGTTAATTGAAAAAAAACAACCAGACTTGGTAAAGTTGTCCCCCATTGATAATATGCTAAAAAGACTTGACAAAGATAGCAACAACATTGAAATTGACAGATTGTCACAACAAAAGAGAAGACTTAAGGAGGTAAAAAAAGAAAAAGAATTGAAATTATTTTATAGTTGGAGGAAAGAAAATAGAAAAGAATTTGGATTTGATGTTCAGAATAAAAATTTTGACTGAATTGATATAGAGTGGCTTACATTCAATAAATCAATCATAAAATACATCGCTTACGACAAACAAAATGAAAGCAATGTGATGAGGGTTGAAAGTCAAAATGATTTGTTGGCAAATGTAAGAAATAATTTAGAGTTGTAAAAGAGTGGTCATGACCACTAACTCCTTTACCTCATAGGAGTATAATCTAGTGTG
>WBZZ01005693.1:55000-85000 GCA_019918135.1 Paulinella micropora
TCGCCAACACGGAAAAGGCCGACGACCCCCACACCATAACTGAGCAGATAACAATAATGTCATGTCGTTCTCTCGGACTAACACGACCCGAAACAAGCAACGTAACCGCATAAGAAACGACACGGATTAGCAAGTCTAAAGTCAGCGTCAAACGCACATCCTTCTCTTTCTTTTTGCTGCGTTTGATGCCCCGCCAGCACCTCTCCACGTAATAGTCCTGTAGCGGATCATCCAATCCTCGCGAAAGGCAAAAGTCACGTATACCATATAGATATACCTTTAGGGTCCCTACCGAAACTTATCCGATGATGTAAGCCATGAATAGAACGATAAGCGCGGAGTCTGGCTCCCACCAACGAATGTGCCATCTGTTAGTTTCATAAGCCTCTGCAAAGCTACGTAGCCGGTTAACTCCCGATGCGTAGCTCTTGCTTGTTGAATAGGCTAGGCCTCGGTCCAAGTAGCCAACAGCCTCGTCGACTAACCAACTAGCGGACGTGCAAGCGGGGTGGCCTTTGAACCAAGTTTGAAAGATCCCTCTCTCGTAAGAAGGAGGCCCGCCTTCTCTACCTGACCACGTGCCAGAACATCAACAATAAGCATGCGCTCACGCTCTACACAGAAAGCAAGCACGCTAATATTTCGCTCAGCAAACATCCATAGATACAAATCAAGTATGACTTGCATGCCTCGCGTTGGAGAATAAGCGTTGGCAATGCATGCCTCGCTTTGGAGAATAAGCTTTGGCAATGCATGCGCATGCAAGCGCACAGTCACCCACAACGCAAAACTGTCTATCACCCGTCAACATATGCTTTTCCCACACCCCATGCAAGTAATTAAATAGCTCACGTCTAGAGGCAGCATCCTCTCCAGAGTCATAAATGAATATCTCCTCTTCATTCTCGTTCGAATTCCAAGGTTCGGCTAAGAAAGTTCCTTGCGATTGCCCGTCTGATGCGACGAGCCATGCGCGGCCCCACGGCGAACTTTTGCTCTTGTTTGCATCGCACCACATAGTGATACATTTATGGTCGCCAGTCCATAATAGTCTTCGGATCAAAATGTCCTTCTCGGTGATAGTCGACGATTGGGAATTCTCCTTTGGTATGCTCGACAAGGCGCGCTGCCCAGAGTGCACCGTCGCGTACGCGGTAACTCACCCTTCCGCCATTAGAACCTCTTCTGACCATGGCTGTATGACACTCATGCATGTGACCCATCAGGGGTCGTAACCACGCAGCGACTGTCGCGAGCCACGTGAGAAGTCCCTTGTAAGATGCATACTTGTCGGTCGGCACTCAGCTGACTGTTGCAAGGCCATGAAGAATCTCCAAGACTAACACAAGTCTCGCGTCCGGTATAATGACCAGCCAACGTACTGTATCAACGATCCAGCTGAGGAACTTGTAGCGCTGTTCGCAGAACACCTCATGCAAGTCCAGACCAATGTCCTTGCAAAAGGATGTGAGCTTGTGCAACTCCGCGCGTGCCTCTACCTCAGTTGCCGCTTGGCTGACAAAGTTATCCACGTAATTGTCGAGCTCAATTGGGTCGGGGAGGTATTTTGCAACGATCTTGAGGATGGTCACGACGCGCACGAAGTTGTCACCAGCTGCAACTTGACCAAACTTGCCACAGAGCTCGACGAAAAAATGGAGAATTCCGTCACTGTCCCACACCGAGGAGACTTGCTGGTACAGGTCTTGCTGTCGAACTCCAAGCTGCCGATACGCGTCTTTGACGTCACCCCCGTAGCCCCAACACCCTGGTCCTAGAGCAGCTAATTTGGAAATGTGTTGGGCGAAAGTAAAGTAGTCGACACCAATGTCCAAGCGGGGCGTAAGGTCATTGACAGACAGTCCACGTGGGAACGAGCCGTGATTGATGTTGCGGATAGATAACGAAGAAGGATTCCATTTATCTTTAGGGATTGTGAACTCTCTAGCAACGATAGCCTGGTGAGGGCATGAAGGATTTGGAAAAGGTGGCCTATCAAACGGCCCAGCTGCCTTGCCCTCTGTTACTCGCTTGAGTACTGCTGCATATCGCTTAGCCTCGACTTCATCGTCGCCGTGAACGGAGTAATCACGCAAAAACTCACCAACCCCCCGATATTTTGTGTGCTGCGCTTCGCAACAGGCTAAGAACCACTCTTTGTCTTCAGCCGACAGCATGGAGCACGCAGTCACCAAAGTTGAGCTTTGTTGCATAGGGCTGACCACAAAATCTACCGGTGGCAGACAACGTCGCTTACTCTTTTTGATACGATTCCGCTCTGCAACTAACGGAGGAGAGATAATGTCGCGTCCCCTGCCACGCGTTGCTCGAAAGTCTGCCAAAACAAACCTAGGGGAGCTGACAGGAGGAGGGCGTTCATCGTTGCGGCTTGCAGGCCACCAGACGTGAGTAGCCCACGGTTGACCTTCCCAGTTGTCCATAGGTACGCTAGTAACAGTCAGTACAACTGCTTTTGCCTTCACCAGTGTGCCGATCGTAGTCGGAGCTGAAGTCCACTCCCACGGGGCTAACCAGAAGGGAAGCCATGGTGTGGCAGTACTGCTCACGTTGAAGCAAGGTGCCGGAGGGACTCTTGCACGTTGGACATCACCAAATGCGTCGGGAATGCTGATATCCGCGCGCTCAGAAGATTTGGGAAGAAAAAACGAACTTCACAATAGCGCACATTGCCTCTTCTGCCTCGTAGCGTACGCGCTCCCACATCCATGGCAAAATACCAGTCGGGGAAAAAGTGCAGGCGGGAATGAGGAAAGGAGAGGCATCAGCAAGGGCAGGAAAAGAAAGAGAATAGAAATTGATACAGGAGAAGAAGAAAGAGGAGGAGATGGAATAGGAGGAAGAGGAGAAAAAATAGAAAAAAATGAATGAGGGGGAAGAAAGGGAGGGGGTACGCTTTTCTTGCGGACGACGAGAGGAGGTTGCTCACGTCTGGTCCATGTTGGTCCATCCCCACTACCGCATGGTCTACCGGTCGGGAAGCTAAGCGTGCCGCTCGCTCACCCTGCGGTATCCATAGTACATGCCTCTGCGTGCCACAGATCGCATGACTAGCACTCCGTGACAAGCTAAGTTCGTGCCGAACCTGCCTACTACGCTCGTTCGTATCTACTTTGCTACTACCAATAGGAGAGGACTTAGGATCACTCTTGCCCTCAACCACACATACACTCTTGCCATCACTCACGCGTACACTCACATCACACGAATCCTTACTTAATATATTCTCACAATCGCTCACCTTTACATTATTGTTCTCGCGCACACTCACATCGCATTAATCACTTGACACATTCTCACACTTCTTACTCACTACACCCCCAGGCCGCACACACATTACATTTCGTTTTACTCCTTCCCTCTCACCGCTCAACCTTTCGTCACTTTCTACCATGAGGCTGAGCTCTTCGTCGATGGATAGTCAGAAAGGCCATTTGTCCTTCTGGGGACACTTTGCCTTGACGTGGCTCTGGTCAGGACGTAATGGGCAGGAATGTTGGAACCTGCATCTCTTGCCCCAAGTACAGGTGCCCAACGCCCATTGCTTGCAGGTAGACGAAGACTTGGCTTTGGGAGCTGAGTCGCTGGCGGCGTTCCGCTTCTCGCTTCCATACTTGACCCATGGTCGCAAGGTGGAGGACGCTAGGCGCATGGCCTTGAGGTTCGTTGACCATTCTCCAAGACGGATTTGGCAACGTACTTCATAACTCCAAGCGGCAACAGACTTCCATGTTCTTGTCTCCAAGTAGTCCAGAACTTCTTGGTAGTGGTCAAGCATGTCAGCCTGGTGCTGAGGAAAGAACGCACTGATAATCCGAATCAGTCTGCGCAGCTCCTGTTGATAGGCTTCCGCAGTCTTGATTGTGTTCTCCACATCCTGTCCGACTTCGATTGTATCCTTCTTGGGTCGAATCTCGGTAAGCGATATGCCCGCATATCCCTTTCTGATGTGTCGCAAAACAGATGGTTTGATCTGATGTATTCCCGGAATTCCTCGTAAGTTGTATTTATCTAACATTCCGTCCTTGTCTGTGTCGTCATCCATGAGCGAGCCTAATGCTTTGCGCAGACCTGCTGCTCCGATGGGTAAAGCGTCGCCCACTTCCTCTAGCCGATCGTTAAAGTTGTTGCGTAGGCGGTCGTCATCTGGCTTGTGTTTCTTCGGAGGAGGAGGATGAGAATCCTGAGGTACATGGCTGTTCGCCTCTCGCTTCTTCTTCTCCTCTTCCTGCAATCGCAGTGCCAGCTTGAAATCATCGTCAGGGTTGCTTGCAGGATGCGGCGGCTGCTGCTGAGCAGGTGATTCCTCCTGCTGCTGGGCCTGCTGTAGTGGCTGCGGTGCTAGCGGTATGACCGGAGATCCAGTCTCGTTAGCAACAATAGCATGCCAGCTGACCTTCTCGTTTACCAACGCTGTTGCCATCGCTTCCGCTTTAACGGCCATCGTGTTACCTTTAACAGTGAAGCCAGAGGACATGACGAAATACATCCTGATAAGCATGTCGATGCTTTTGGCTGGATACGCAGCCTTCAGCGTGTCGGTCATCGTACGGATCTTGTCTGCTGCGGTGGCAGTCTTAGCACATAGTATGTTGCGAACCCTTGCATCGGTGGTTTTGAAATCCACTGCAGGTCGAAGTGGTGTCTTCACTTTCGCATCATTCGCTCGTTGGAATTCGTCAGGTGCCGGTGCTGCTCCGTAAACTCGCCGATCGTCGTAGATAAACTGGCCTGGTTGGACTGAGTCAGCAGGCTCCTCGCGTAGAAGGACACTGAACACGGTGTGGTTGGCATCTACGCTGGGAATGGGAAAGTTGACGTACCATTGGTCAGGTCCGTTGGAACGAGTGATCGATCCGACGGCTCGAACTTTGCCAGCCTCGTCGCCGAAACGATCTTTACACCATTTGCCATCCCAGACAGTAGCACAGAGAGCAGAGACAATACTATGAGGTTGTAGGGGCATTGCGAACTCGAATAGAACTCAAGAACTCGTATAGAACTAGAATAGAACTCAAACAGACGAAAACCAATCGAACGAATAATGAAGCAGCAAAGCACGCAAGAGACATGCATTCCCAACGGTCAAGTCGAACTCCTTGTGAATGCACTGTGAACGCCTTGAGAACGCCCTGCGAACTCCTTTGCCACGTATGTCTCTACCGTTATGACTCTTGGAAAAATGATGCACAGCTGATGTCTCTACCGTTATGACTCTTGGAAAAATGTTGCATAGCTGATGTAATAACAATGTGCTGACAAAAATGGCATCCGCCAGAAGTAAAACGGCAAAACGCATTGGCCCTCCAGTGTAGACTCATACAAAAAGATAAACGGCAAAACGCATTGGCCTCCAGTGTAGACATACAAAAAGAAACACATAAATGTATTTACCTGCATAAATTTCTTCGCTACCTCGGCCGGTCAGTCACTTACAATTGGGGACAAACTGCAGGAAGCCAACGCATGCCGTAACCGAAAACTTTCATCTCTGCATTTCTCCCTCTCTCCCTCTCTCACACTCACCCTAGGGAAAACAACATGGGATTGTAATTTGTCTATATCTTTTTTTCCTTGCTTCATATGTACATATCTGTCGACGCCGGACCGACGTCTGACGTCTGCCTGTCTGTCTGTCTGCCTGTCGACATCTGTACGTCTGTCTGTCCGTCTGTCTGTCCGCCTGTCCGCCTGTCTGTCTGTCTGTCTGTTTGTCTGTGTCTCTCTGTCCGCCTGTCCGCCTGTCTGTCTGTCTGTCTGTCTGTCTCTCTCTCTCTCTCTCTCTCTCTCTCTCTCTCTCTCTCTCTCTCTCTTCTTCTTCTTCGAGTAGTATAGGGTCGCACTTCGGCACACTTTTTCAAGACATACCACCCGCCACCAGAGACACACCCCGGCCGGCCCGCACAGGACAAAATGGCAACGGACGGGAAAAAGTGGAAACAAATCATAAAAATGATACACGTAGTCTTTTTCAACATTGAACACAGTCACAGCTGTCAATTTGCGAAAAAAGAAATATAACGGGTTTTGCGATTTTTCTTGACTTTTTTTGTTGAAGTTTCTGTTAGATAGAAAAATGAAATAGAATTCATCAGCCAAAACTTCAATGCGACGTGTCGTTCGTTTCGTGCGACGCATCGTTTTGCTCTTTTGTGTCGTCGTTCTTTTTTTGCGAGCCATAAGTGCCTTATCCATATTATATATTATATTATTTATGTCATTAAATCTTATCCCAAATAATGTAAAAGATAAATATATGTGGAAAGAACAGTTCGAAATTAATAGATATAGTTTAAGCAAGTTAAATGAATTGAAAATAAAGGCAGATAAAGAAATTGAAAAAGACGAAGCGATAATTGAGAATATGAAGAAAGAGTTGATGAATAAGAAGGAGAGGCGAGATGCGTTGAAAGAGACGATAGATGAAAGAGAGAAGGAGAGAGAAGAGATAGAAGAACACTTGATGGAGGATAGACGAAAGAAGTTGAAGAAAAGAAAGATTGAGAGTGAAAAATAAAATTGATGAAGCATTGGAAGAAGCAGAATAGAGGAATGATAGTGGCAGAGGAGCTTGTTAAGATGGAAAAAATGATTGAAAAAGGAACGACATTTACGGAAGCATGTATGATGATGAAGAGATTAGATGAAATAGGGATAGACGTAGGGGAAGGTAATAGAAATATGAATAAAGCTTATAGATAATTGACTATATAAAGTCCTGGGCACGACTCTAAACTACCCCTACACATACATACATAGTTTGTCCCTTTGTATGTATGTGTAGGTCGCAATGCCTCCGAAGAAGAAGAAGGAAGAAGAGCCAGCTCCTCAGGTAATAATCTCTTTTCTTTTTTGTTGTTTTATTGTTGTTTGTGTATTGTAGGAGCCTGTTGCACAAGTACCATCACCAGCACCTGCTGTAATTACTTTCTGTCTTATTGTTCATATTTCATTTATGATTATGTATTATTAGGTTGAAGAAAAGAATGTTGAGGAAGCGAGACAAAAGATCGAAGAAGTTTCCTTGAATGTAGGGGGTTCGGCCTCAGGCTCTGGCAAATATACCCCCCAAAAAATAACTGGTGGATTTTTTTTGGAAATGAAGGATGATGATTTAACTCTTTTCTCAAAAAACCAGGATGGAAAAGAGCTTCCAAATATTGAAGTTGTTGGATCCAAATCCTCTACCAAAAGGCTGATTTCTGGGCAAACTATGTGGGTTTCCTTTTTTGATGATGGGTCGCAAGTTTGTCACCCAACTTTTTATGACGCATACGTTCACGGAAAAGATAAGGTCGCTTTAAAGAAAATTATCAAAGCAAAGTTTGTAAATTAAAAAATAATCTATCAAATTTAAATTTGAAAATTCATTTACCTTCCGGTTATATTACAGCTATTGCTGTAGGCATTAATAACTTACAAATCCATTATTTCCTTTTTCTTTCTAATCAGGTCACTACTACGGATATTTTCCGGTTTTATGTCCAATGACTTTAATAAGTGGCCGGTCTTTTTTTGTTTAGTTGCTTCCTTGACTTTATCAGCTAGTTGAGGTTTAACTTCTTCCGGTTGTTGTTCGTTCATTTTGGACTTTAATAATTGTTGAGGACTGACTAGTTCGTTTTCACCGAGTATTAACTTAAAGCCTTTCCGACCTTTAACTGTATATACTTTCTTTGAATACTGAACATCACCGTTAGAATCTAGTTCTTTTCTTACGGTTGAATCCTTAGGAAATTTATTAATAAGGCCAGCTCTATATATTTCTTGGTCATTTTTCTTTTTACCTTCATAGACTTCCATAGGTGTAGCCTTAATTGTCTTATGGAATGTATTATTATAATTATTAACAATTTCATAAATGTAAGGAACCCAAACAAAATCGTCATTAACTTCCCACATAAAATTTAAATCGTTTCTTATTGTTCTAATAAATCTATTTACTATACCCATAGTTCGGTGGTCGCCAACTTCGTTAGTTGTATGTTGAATTCCGTTGTCTTTGAAGTATTCAGCAACTTGACCTTTATATTCACTACCGTTGTCGGACGTAATTCTTTTAGGTTTCGGCATTTTTTTTAATTCTTCCAATACTTCGCCAGTTGATTTATTTTTGATCGGTTCAATCCAACCACGACGAGAATAAACATCAATCATTACTAAACCAAAGTTGTAGTTTTTGTTTCCTTTCTTAGTAGCTATTTTAGACATATCCATTAAGTCAATGAACACTTGGCTTAATGGTTCAGGCTCAGAAGCTAGTATAGTATTCCATTTTTTAGGTGCTTTTGATTGATGGTGAATTTCAGAAGCCTCTTCAATTTTCTGTTTTTCAAGTTCTTCTTCATCTAGCAGAGACTCCGCCTCCGCACCTCCGGTTTCAGTATTTTGTGGATTGCTGTGTTTATGATCCATTGCTATATGCGACTAAAATAGGAAGGTAGTTTATCACGATATATAAAAGAGTAAATAATAAGTCGGGCATAAAGTTATATATTGAAAGATTTTAAAAAATGTTTCAGCAAAAAGGTTTTGTGAAACTTTTACAAAAGTTTCAGA
Organism: Paulinella micropora; assembly: GCA_019918135.1. NCBI lineage: Eukaryota > Cercozoa > Imbricatea > Euglyphida > Paulinellidae > Paulinella > Paulinella micropora. Next base: position 63,578 of record WBZZ01005693.1, read on the forward strand.
ACTTTAAAAATATCTTAGATGTATCATTATTTTCTTTTTTTGGTTTCTCTGGTTGTTGGTTATAAACATTGACACTAACACGGCTAGTCTTCTTCCCTCCTTTCTTAGGCTTAGGCTCTTCCTCTTCCTCACTTTCGCTCTCACTCTCGCTCTCCTCTTCCACTTTCTTTTTTACCACTTTCTTCGCCTTCTTCTGTTTGGCTTTAAGTTTCATACCCGCAACCCGTTGGGCGACGATATCAACAAAGTCGTGTTCAACCTCTTCATCGCTTTCACTGCTTTCCTCACTTATCTCACCGTCTCTACCATCAATCATATCCTTCGCCAACTGTTTCTTAGTAATGTGGTCCATCTTTTCGTCATTGGTCATTTCTTTCACATTTTTAGCCTCTTCCTCAGCAAGTAGTTCCCTCGCCCTTTCAATCTTTCTCTGCTTAGCCTGATTCTTCTTTGCCTCCCAACCCTTTTCAAGGTTCTTCATAGCGACCTCTCTATTACCTCTCGGCATTTTATGACTTGTTTATATTAATATACAAAATAATATTATTTAGTTTTTATTAATAAACAATTTTTTAACAAATATAATATGAGTTTCAAATCGCTCTTAGGCTTGTCTGAAATTGCGGTGGACTCACTGGACATAAAAAATTTAGACCTTACCAACACTAATATTACAGGCTTAAACACGGATAGGGTGCCAGAAGATGCTGACCCTGTAAATCTTTATTACACTGACGGCCGATTTGATACACGACTGGCTACCAAATCAACAACAGACATTAAAGAAGGAAAAAATATACTATACAGAGCAACGAGTTAGGGACAACGACGAGGTTAAAGCTTCAACTCAACCACCGCTCTAATACTTCTAATCCGCACCAAACCAGTTTATATAATCTGATAGACACAAACATATTTGCACAAGCGAGCGGACAATACTTAACTTACAACGATGTAGAAGGCAAATGGAAAAATACCGCCCTCGGTTCAATTGACACACTCTCTGATGTAGTCATTACAGCACCAGTGACGATGAATAATTATCTAACATATAACTCAATAAACTGGGTTAATAAAACATTTCCGATAAATGTTGATGAAACAGGCAACATTAGTATGGGAAGGAAGAATATAACAGGAGTTAATTTACTAAATGACAAAGGCGTTGATGAATGGATATTTGAGCATAATGATAATAATAATAAAGTGTCAGCGAGTGGAAGTATAGATAGCCACAGCGATGTGACAATAACACGCTTCCCAACAGATAACCAGTTACTCATTTATAGCACGGGGCAATTGAGAAACACCACACCGCCCTTTCTTAGATTAGACGGAACTGCTAGTATGACGGGGGCGCTAAATATGGGGGGTTTTGCTATTTCAGGGGCTTCTACGTATAATGGAATTAATCTCGCTAATCTCGCGGTTGATGATTCGGTGGTCAAACTAACAGGAGACCAAACAATAGGAGGAATTAAAACATTTAGCAGTATAATAAATGCGAGTGCAGGTATTGATATGAAAAGCCAAAGCATAACAAATGTTAATCTTGTTGATGGTGTTGATGTTTCCGTTCTTGATACTTCGGTGGTTAAACTAACAGGAGACCAAACCATAGCAGGAAATAAAAAATTTACATCAACTTTGGAAGTAAGTGGTTCGTCCAATCCTACTACTTTTGATGGTATTGGCATAGCCTTTGATACAAAAATAGGAATGATTGCAGCACAAAAAACAGCAACAGCGACTTGGTATCCGATACAAATAACTGGTTCGTATGTTGAGTTATATTCAGGTAATACTTTAATTATAACCGCAACTGGAACAACATTAAGTTTGAATAACAACAAAATAACAAACTTAGCCACACCATCAGCAACAACGGACGGAGCAAATAAAAGTTATGTAGATACAAAAGACGGGCAAAATGTGAAACTAACAGGAAACCAAACCATAGCAGGAATCAAGACATTTAGCAGTGGTCTTGAAATAACAGGAAATTCAACGAATGCGACAACAAAGAGAACATTCGTGGTTTTTAACTCCACAGCCAATATAGGAACTATCGGATGCCTTGATATGGGCACTGGTGTAAATTATAACTTTGAAATAAATGCCAAAAAAATAAGTTTTATTATTGATGGGGCAATCGTCGGTTGGGTAAATGCTTCGGGGCTAGATTGTAATAGTAGCAAAATAGCCAACCTTGGAACTCCGACATTAGCGACGGACGGAGCGACAAAAGGGTATGCGGACACATTGGACGGGCAAAATGTAAAACTAACAACAGACCAAACCATAACAGGAAGTAAAACATTCAACGGGGCGAGCACTACGATAAAATATCTAACTTTAACGAACAATGCCGATTTTAATAATCAAACTATCACTAATGGTGAAAATATTACATATAATGGGGCCAGGATATTAAACCAAAATGGAGGAGATATATTCTTTTCACAGACATCAGGTGATTACCAATATTTCTTATTTACTCTAAATACTGCTACAAGCGGAACCGCGAACCAACGAGGTTATGTATACGAATGTAGCATTTGATGCAAAAGGAGCAGGTCTTTATATTTCAAAACTTTTGGATAATAAAAGTGCTTCGTCTGACATTGTCCGTTTTAACAATGCTGGCGGTATGCGGTTTTATGGAGCCTTAGATATGAACTCAAACAACACAACAAATGGTGGAACAATAACGGGAACTACATTAACGGCAACTGCTGGCATGACTACAACCACATTAACGGCGAGCGGATTATTAACTGCAAATGCGGGTATATCAACAACAACATTAACAACGAGCGACAATATAGTAGTAGGTGCTGGAAAAAGTGTTTTCATAGATACTTTAATAGGTCAGGATATACAAACACAAATAAAAAATTAGTTTTGTGGGATGGTGGAACAGGCTCCACGACTGCTTTTAATGGATTTGGGATTAAACTAGACACAATGATGTACAATGTTAATGCTACAACTGATAATCACATATTTACTATGGTGCCACAAATGAGTTATTCAGAATTGGTAATGCGGGAATTACTGCTTCAAAGGCAATAACGGCAAATGCGGGTATATCTGTTGTTAATAGCACAGTCGACATACGCGGGGAAGCAAGAAGTGGGTCTCATGCTACACCAGTCGGGTTATATGTCACAGCCAATCTTGGAGCATCTTCTGCTGGTGTTGAATTCAGACACAGCAACGGGACACAGGGAGTTGGTTTTGGTTATAATTCAATATATGCTACGGGAAGCAGTACAAACCAAGATTTAAATTTTTATGCGAGGGGGACTGGTGTAATCTATGCTCAGAGTGATACAAGCATGACGACAGCATCCAGCGGATTTTTAACATTAAGAAAAAGACCACAAAATACGACCAACCCACAAATATTTATGAAAGCAGGAGACTCATCGGGTTATGCGGTGGTAATGAATACAGGTGGATTATTACATGCTTGGTCGACTTCATTATCAAATGGTGAAAACAATACAGGATATGTTTTTATTGCAGCAGGAGCGAATGTTTGGTCTTCTGGTTCAGACAGGAGATTAAAATCAGATATTAAAACACTAGACTGCGGGGATTGTTGTGATAAACTTATGAAAATAAACTGCTGTTCATATTATTTGAAATCAGACGAAAAGAAACAAAAAAAGAACCACGGATTTATTGCGGATGAAGTAAAAAAAATATTTCCAGAATTTGTATCTGAAAGTGGAATAAAAGCAGACGATGGGGATGGAAACGTTGAAGGAATATCATACACGGACTTCATACCAATATTGGTCAGTGCTTTTCAACATACAACTGAAAAGGTGATTTATTTAGAAAAGCAAAATAATAATCTAACTAAGGATATAGCCGATTTGAAAAAACAATTAGCAGAAATCCGTAATAACAATGCCACCTAGATTACACCCTCCACCTCCACTCATTGATATGGCAGATGGCGAACTAACACCAGAGTTGAAGAACCGTGTTTTGGATATTTCGTTGAAGAATGAAGAACAAAAAGGAGAGAACGAATTGGAAGATAACTGGAATTGTTGTTGTATAAAGAACAGGCCAACCGACAGCCGACTTATTAAATACTTATTTCAAATGGGTATCATTATCGCCATCATCACCCTTTGTATTGTGAGGTTGTCTGAAAAGAACTTACCGTGCGAGGTTGCTAACACTTATGTAGGCATTTTGACCTTACTTATAGGCATCTGCCTTCCATCGCCTTCTTCAAGTAAGAAGTGAGCACTCATATAGCTGAGTTTTATACCAAGAAGCATCATTTGAGCAGATTAGCGGAATGGCTTCATCAAAACTAACACATCAATCACTAAAAGGTTTACACACACATTTAAATTTTGTTTCTATTCCTTTTTGAATACACCACACACAACTTTCATTTTTTTTAACACTGACCCGTGAATAGAAATCGCAGGCAGTCCGAGCAGAAATATTCATTAATAAAAAGTTTATAAAGATTAGTATAGGAAACTTTTGAAAAAGTTTCATCAAAACCATTGGAGGTGCGGAGGTGAAATCTCCGCAATGGCAGACTATAAATTCCAAAAGATTATTTTTCTAAGTAATGATTTTCCAGGAGAGGTTAATGGTAGTAAGACATTCGACAAAACCATAAAATTGAGCTTTACACCGACTAGAATGAATGTTAAGTTTATCCACTATATGAATGATACATCGGAGACGAAAACAAAAATTCTTCATATGGACCGAATTGGAATCATTGGCACATTCGCCGACAGCAACACTGCGAACATTTCCAATCTTAGCTACAACTCAGGTATTATTAATTGGACTGACGGTCAATACAGTTTTAGAGTGCTTAAAACAGACAATGGTAGTATTGAGACTGACCAACTAGCTGGAAGAATTATTATTTGTTTAGAATTTTTGGCTTGATAAAAATATATAGCGATGGAAAAAATCAATAATGTAAAGGTGAAACCAGTCAAACAAAACGGAGATGGCGAGAAGTTGGCAAAAGGATATAAGTTATTTGAGGAGCCTTATTCTAATATATTTTTGCTTGCCAGAAAAAAATCGGGGAAGACAACGGCACTGTTTGAAATCCTGAAACGAACAACCGACAAAAAAACGAGGATTGTCATTATCGCCAGCACAATACATAAGGACCACATATACAAAGAAATGGTTAAGCACTTCAAGAAGAAGGGAAACCCAATGGCGATATACACATATTTGAAAACGGATGGATACAGTGTGATTGATTACGAATTGGACAAGCTCAATAAACCCGACGAGGAGAAAGAAGAAGGCGAAATTGTTCAGGACGGTAAAGAGGAAGTAGAAAAGCAGAAGTTTCTTTATTTTGGTAAAGAAGAGAAGAAGAAGCAGGGACAAGCACCAGCAGAAAGACCGAGCAAATACATAACACCAGAAGTCGTTTTCATGTTAGATGATTTAGGCAGTGGTTTAAGGGATAAGTCTGTGAGTGATTTATGTAAAAAAAATAGGCATTATAAAAGTAAGGTGATTATGAGCTCGCAGTATCTTAACGACATGAAGCCTGAGGCAATTAAACAATTAGACTACCTACTCATTTTTCCTGGGCAGAGTGTAGATAAAATTGAACTCGTGTATAAACATTTGGACCTCGGCTATGACCTTGAATACTTCATTGAAAAATATCACGAGGCGACGAAAGAGAGGTTTAACTTTTTGTATGTTGATGCGGTATCGGACGAACTGAGGCAAAATTTCAACTATCGCTTACGATAGTCTATTGTCCTGCTTGCGGGACTAATTTCAACAAAAGGTTTTTGTAATTTTATTATTTATTTTTTCAGAACTATATATAGATGCTAACATCACCAGTTATTATCAGTAGTCCATCAGGTTATAACATCAGCTACAATCCCAGTATGCCACAAGCAGGAGGTGCGAAGAACAAGAGAAAATCAAAAAAGAAACAAACAGGAGGCAAAGTTAATTGGGCCAAGGTCGGAAAAGCGATAGTGGATGCTAATAGATTTATCAAGAAGAACCAATTGATTTCAAGGGGTGCTACCTTTCTTAGCAATGTCGGAGTTCCTTATGCGGACCGTGTAGCAAAGGCCGCGATGAAGCAAGGATACGGCAAGCAACGAGGAGGAGCGGTCAAATTTCGGTAGGGGTAAACCCCTACAACCCCACAGGCGGATTCAAATGTAAATTATGTTATTATTTTTTTCTCTAACATATACGAACCTTTTTTTTAAAAAAGCTTCACCAAAAAGTCGGGTCGTAGGGTGTCCCTACAATGGTTGTAAAAAAACTGCGGAAGAAACGTAAACAACGACCACCAAGAATATACAGAACCAAAGATGGCCGACCATATATTAAAGTAAAAGGCAAACGAGCATATCTCAACTTTGGCGAGAAAACGAATGACCTTTCAACACTTCAAATCGTTAAACTGTTTCTGAAATATATGAAAGGGGATACCCCTTCCAAATCCCGAGGTCGTAGGAGCAGAGCTCCTACAATAGTTAAGTCCGAATTCAATCGTCTTGAACACGAGAACCGCAACCAGATACAAAACAACCTGCTGAAAAAATATGAACTAATACACGAGCAGGAGGAAAAGGAAAAGAAGTTAAGAGAACAGGCAGAAGATGAGAAGAAAAGAATGGAGAGGAAGGAGAATGCAGAAATGAAGGAAAGACAAGAAGAATTAATAAGGGAGGCGAACAGAGAGCAAAAACTTATAGAGGATGTAAAATTTGAACAAGATAGAAAAAATAATTTGATGTTATTACCACCACCACAGTTCCACCCTCAATACATACAAGCACCACCACAAGCACCACCACAAGCACCACCCCAAGCACCACAACTAGGACCACCACAAGCACTACAACTAGGCCCACCACAAGCACCACAAGCACCACAACTAGGACCACCACAAGCACCACAAGCACCCCAAGCACCAGAAGAAAAACAGATGCAATTGAAAACAAAAGAAAAGAAAAAGGCTGAAAAAGAATTAAAAGAAAAATACATTGAATTAATGAAGAAAGCGGGCTTTACAACTAAATTTATTAAAAGCTTGAGCAAAACAGAATTTGACAAATTTGGTAAAGGAATAGAGAAAGCGATAGCCGATGCCCAATCAGCAGATGAGCAGAAAGAACTGGCTGAACAATATAAAAAAGAATTAGAACAAGAAAAAAAGCAAGCTGAGGCTGAAGCGAAACACTTTGAAATTAAAGATAAAATATCATACATATCCGCAGGTTTAAGAAATGATTACAAGTATCCGAAATTGGATATACCCAAAACTTTGGGCCCTGCTTTGGAAAAAGAAATGAAAGCTCGGGGCAAACCACCACCAAAAAAAGTTAAAGGAAAACACACGACAGCTGGTATGGCACAAGTTATAGTAGATGAAGGTATTGATTTAGGAATAGACCAGAATGAAATGAGAAAGAAACTCGCTGATTATTTGGGAATAAACCAAACGGGTGCTGGGGCAAAAACGATGGAGGAATTAATACACAAACTTTTAACAATAGCAAAAATTAAGAAATATTTGAAGAAGGGTAAATACAGGAAAAAAATGAAGAAGAAGGATTATGTAAATAACTTAGTAAATGAAATGAGAAGCGACCCAAACATTAAAAATCAAGTTTCAAATAATCTCGGTATTCAACCAACCGAGGAAGTTCCACAGCCAGAAGTTCAACAGCCAGAAAATATGCCAGAAGTTCAGACACCAGAAGTTCAACCGCCAGAAGTTCAACCGCCAGAAGTTCAGCCGTCAGAAGTTCAACCGCCAGAAGTAGATGGAGCAGTAGATGTGGAGCAAGCGGGGGCAGGCAGAGGTTTAATGACAGACGAAATAGACAACATTATGAAAAAGCACGAATGGTATTTGGGGACCGTAGCCAGCGACGAAATAAACAAACTGAAGCCAGAAAAAAGAAAGAAGTATGGGTTTATTATGAACTTAGATAAGTCTAGCCAACCAGGCTCACATTGGATTGCTGTTTGGGTTGATCTAATTAAAGACGACTCTATTGAAATCTACGACCCTCTCGCACTGTATAAGCCAACCGAGATATTTCTACACCAAATGAAACAACTTATAGACAAAAGTAAGCCGAACACATATCTGCTTATGAAGGTTAATCAGGTTAAAAACCAAAGCGACAACCTGCGGATGGCATAGTATTAGGTTTTTGTTAGAGCGGGCGAAAGGTAATCGCTTTAAATTTGCCAGCGGTTGGACGGACTTAAAAGAAAAAGAAGCGGAGGAGTTGAAAGCCCAGAACGGCTACGGCTTTGACACTTTTATTTGAAGTAATTATCGACTACATCGATAGATGTAAAACAAAAAAAATATATTTTCTAATAAATACAGTATAGTTTTTTTGAGATTGTAAGTGGTTTTTTGAAAAAAAAGCACTTACTATGGAATATAGAGGAGGCAGGAGCTCAAACATTTACTATGTCAACAGCAAAAATAGGATAAACGGCACGGACAGTGATTTCACTCACTCCGTTGATATGAAATCGCTAGACAACCCGACACACTGTAAAATTCTTCACATATATGTGCCGAAGTCGTATTACTCTGTGGCAAGTCCTTATAATACTTTTACTCTGAGTGAAGATGGATTTGAGGCTCTGATTACGATACCCGAGGGCAACTACACGATGAACAACTTAAAAAATAAACTGGCTGAGGTGCTAACGGCGGACAGCCCCACCGACTACACATACGCCGTTACGAGCAACAACACAAACACCGACCCAGAAGACAGCAAGCTATTATTTACAGTAGCGAACAATGGAGGAATTCAACCGCGGTTTATATTTGACACCGAAACACGTATCCACGAAGTAATGGGTTTTGACCGCGACTCAACATATTTCTTTGCTAATAATACCATTAGGTCGCCGAATGTCATAATCTTGACTGGCGAAAAAACATTGTATTTAAAATCGGATTTAGTGGGCGAAGGCGATAATCACGTATTACAGGAAATATATACAGCGAACGAAATCCCATTCGGCTCTGTTATCTACGACGGCTCGGGCAGTGAATATGGCAAACGGTTATCTACTAGTTCAAGCAATGTGTATCGGTTTTACTTGACTGACGAAAACGACCAACCAGTTAATCTCAACGGGTTAGGTATTGTAATGACATTGTTGATTTACAGGGAAACGAACTATTTTAATTTATTTACATCATTTTTTAATTTGTTAAAAAGCCGTTAATTAGTAGGGACACCCTACAACCCGCAAGTGTTTTTTTTTTGATATCGTAAGTGGTTTTTGAAAAAAAGCACTTACAATTAATTTTAGAATTATTTATTTTTTTCTCGTATTAGAATATATAGCGACCTTTTAAAAATCGTTTTTTGAGATCGTAAGTGGTTTTTGAAAAAAAGCACTTACACAAAATGCACACACAACACGGAGGCGAACTAGATTTTAGCAGGCTGACTACATCAGTGCTTCTTATCGTTTGAATAAGCTTACACCTCGTGAGGGTTCTATTGATGTAACCGTAACTACCGCAGGAGGACAGGAAAGCAACTTTGACCTTATTAGCCGCCCGTTTAACTTGGCTCGCTCTGTTTTGAGTTTTACTTATGCCCCAGAGGCGAAGGCGGCAAACTACAATAAATGCTTTATGGACTGTCTGGCCCCAATTAGGCAGATTCAATTGATTACCAGAGGCGGTGTTTATCTGTGCGACATTAATGAAGTCGGAAATGTCACTAAGATGATTTGGAAACCCGAAACCTCCATCGATGATTTACTAGCTTTGGAAAACCACGACAACAAATCTGGAGCTGGTTGTATGCTTCAAAAGAACAACACAACAAATGGGGCGAGTTTTAGTAATACCGCTGCGACTGAAAGAAAAGTTAGCTTGCTTGATGCTATAGCTATAAAGGCGGATGGTACGGGTTTGACCGCTGTTGGTGCTACGAATGGTGATGTTTCGGGGGCGATTACTACTCGTATTGGTGAAGTTATGGCTTCATACCAAGCTAAGATGCGGGCTTACTTAACTCAACCAGCAACCAATGCTCGCAGACACGATGATACTTTAATCGCTGCAGCAACTGGCACTCTTAGTGTTGTCAATGTCGCACACAATGAGGCTAAGTATTTCTGGAGGCACTAGTGGAACTGCCGACCCGAGTATTAATGTTAAGATTAATCTTGGAATGCTTTACAATACTATTTTTGCTCTGGATAAAACTATTATGTTTCCAGAAATTTTGACTATGCGAATTGTTTGGCAACAGACACCCAAAATCTTTTTTTACAACGATGATGCTCTTTCTACTGGCGGAGGCACTGTTGCGGCGGCGGATTTAAGTGTTAAGGTTACTAATCTCAGCCTTTTCTTAGCTGTTGAAACCAATCCTGATGTCATTCAATCAATTCAACAGAAGATTATGAGCCCCGAAGGTATGAGCTTTAACATTGATTATTCTTATTTGTATAAAAATACTGTCGGCACACCTTCACCTTCTCAAAATGTTATACTTAGATTTGACAGAGGACACGGACGACGACTTAAGAAGATTTATCACTCCGTGTTCAGCGGAACAGAAAATAAGAACACCGCCTACGACGATAGCAACATAAATCCCGCTAAGGTTACTAGCTTTTATACCACACTAGACGGGGCACGACTTCAGGAATTCAATATTGATTGTGCGGCTACAAAACTAGAAGACTATATGTATCTTAAGCCGAAGTTGGAAGGCTCTGCTTTGATGAATAGCAATGTTTATCAATACAACTGGTTTTGGTGTGATAGCTTTGACAATACCCGTCCGCTGTGGAGCAAGGACCAAAATGAAATTAGTGGAATAAGTCTAGACACAGAGCGACGATGGGAGTTTATCGGAAACACCGCGACTATTGCGGCCAATCATTACACATTTGTCGTCACTCAGCAAGAAGTAACCGTTAAGAATGGCACCATTACCAGAAATTAAACCCCGCCAGTGAATTGATATTGTCTACCGACGTAGTAGGTAATTAATTTTGATAGATTATTTATTTTTTTTGTTAATATAGGATTGTAGGTACCTACTATGAGCCACCAACGAAATTTAGTCGCCCAAAATCCAGGCGGCGACTTCGTAAATGTCAAAGTCGGGTATGATGGATATGTAGGGGGTCAAATATGAAAACTGCCTTTGGTGAAGCATTAACCAGTTCATTAACACCAGTATTACAGGAAATCTTTCCATATACTATTAATACAAGGGTATGGACAAAAACAGAAACGAACGCGAGCGTTTCATTTAGCAGTAATATGGCCGAATTAAAAACAACCGCTAATGCTACTGCTAATGCCGTTATGGAAAGCAAAAGACAAATAAAATACAGAACAGGTATGGGTGTTTTAGCACGCTTCACTGCCTTATGGACTACTGATGAAACTAAGGAATATGTATCATTTATTGGTATAGGCGATAACAATCTACAAAATGGATTCTACTTTTATAAGGATGGTGTGGTGGGTTTCTGTATAGCACACGCGAAAGGAGGTGTTGTTTCCTATATTCAACAAGCAACCTGGGATGATCCATGTAATGGAACAGTCGATATGCCGCTCTTGGATTTGACGAAGGGAAACGTCTTTCAAATTCAATTTCAATATTTAGGCTTTGGGGCCATTAAGTTTTCAATTGAGAACCCCAACACAAGCGAATTCCAGCAAGTCCATATGATTAAGTATGCAAATGCCAACACGGTTGTCAGTCTGCGGAATACAACTCTTCCATTTGTTGCTAGAATGAGAAATGATGCCGACACAGGAATACAAAGTTTAAAAACAGCAAGTTGTAGTATGTTTATTGAGGGCGCTAACACCGTTAATTCAAGCATATCTAACGAAGCGGAAGGAAGTGAGCCAGCGAGCACTACTGAAAGCCCAATTCTTAGCATAAAAAATAAATCGCTTTTTAATGGCGGTGCTACAAATTATTCAATCGTTTATCCATCTCTCGTGAGCATATCAAACGAAGATACAAAAGTTAATATAGTGCGGATTGTGAAAACAACTGGAACACTTACGGCGGAGAACTTTGCTGATATTGATGCTACAACTTCAATCGTGTCAAAGGATACCGCTGCGACTGCCCTCGGTGGTGCCACTATAACGGACGTCATCCTTAAACTTTTTGTTAATGCTACTTCTAGCCAGCTTATTGACCTGCGAGCTTATGACATACAACTCTCTCCTGGTGAAAATCTAACATTTTTACAAAAGTCTGTCGCGACTGCTAATAATGGAGGAAATGTGAGTGTTATCGTTAATTTCTTAGAAGACCAATAGTAGGGGCAAGCCCCTTCGCGGAAGCAAAAAAAAATACCAAGACTTTACAAATACTTTTTCAATTCATCTCTGGTCCTACACTATGGTTGTTTCATTAACCATTCAATATATGGCTTGTCAATCTTTGCGATGTCTTCAAACTTCTTTCCGCGGTATTTTCCGAATTGAAAAGTGTCCTTCGGTTGTGTATTTCTCATTTCTTCAATTGCTTTTATTTCATCGTGTATTACCTTTTGAACATCTTCCAACGAGAAGGATTTTTTTTCACCTTCAATGTAAAGTTTTTGGAACTTCTCGCACAGTCTTGTAAGGGTAGACATTAGTAGGGTGTATATAGTTGGCAGTATAAAAAAATAAAAAATTAAATAATTAATATCGGATACGTTTTGCAAAAGTAGCTTTGCAATGTCTCAATGGATTAAAGTCGTAAAGGCTTACCTCGCTAAGCATAATATAAGCTACAAGGAGGCATTGAAAAAAGCTGGTAAGAAATACAGGAAACAAAAGGGTGGAAGTGCTGAGTTGTCAGAGGATGTCTATTTGTCTTCGTCAGAGAGAAAAGGTGCGGATGGATGGAAGCCAGTCGCCAGCAAAGAAAAATCAACAGTGTATGAAAAAGATGGTAAAGTTATTGTCGCATTTAGGGGAAGTGTAGATAAGCGAGACTTACTCACAGATGTCGCATTGGTGAAGGGTGTATTAAAAATGACCCCGAGATATAAAGAAGAGCAGAAGTTGGTTAATGAAGTCATAAAGAAATATGGAAAGGATAATGTAGAGCTGACGGGGCATTCACTAGGTGGCACGATTGCGAAAGACCTGAGCCGACAGACGGGTGTAAGGGCGACCACATACAATAAAGGCAGTAGCACAAGAGACCTCATTGAAGGAGTGATTGACAGAGTAGCTGTTAAAGTAAATCCGAAAGGGAAGCGGGCAAAGACTGCGAAGCTGACCACGAACTACCGAACTAAGTATGACCCCGTTTCATTGTTAGGGGCTACGGCTGTAAATACTAAGTTAGTCAAACCAAAGAAAGGAATTCATACGATTAGAAGTTTTAAAGGTCAAGGTAAAAAGGCAAAAAAATAAATTTTTCTTTTTATTGCTTTTTCATTTAGTATCCAAACGGTCTTGTTTCAATCGCATTATTTACAATACCTATAATATTTCTTTTGGTGTAAGTAAAGCTGAATATTTTTTCTAAGTATTCGCTCGTTATTTTTTTCTGTTGTTTGTCTCTTGTTATCTTGCTGTTCTCTACAATAACAACTTTACCAGATTTTTCAATTCGTTTTGCTATCAATTTTTCTTCCTGAGTTTTAAGCAACTCTAACAATTCATTCTTGCCGTTCTCAATAAGGTCGTTGTTTTTAATTCCAAGTCCGCAACTAATGACACTCAACATATTTGGTAAATTTAATGATTTATTGTTTTCATAATTCATACTAAAGCCTTTGACTTTCATACTTGCTTTGCCGTTATCTAAGACATATCCATAACACTTTGGCTCACCTCCGATAAAGGTCATAATCTTTGCTCCGTGTAGTTCGTCCGTCCATTCACCTAAACAACTTACCAGTTTTGACATCTGTTTCGCCTTTCGTTAAGTCTGTTGTGTATATGACACTGTCTGTATCGTGGTATAGAACTCTGTTGTCTAGTTTGTCCATCATCTCATATAGTCTAATCCTCGCGTGGCAGGTCGTAAATAAAGCAACTACAATATTTGTTTTTACGGGGTCGCTTACCGCATCCTGTTTAAGGTCATAACTCGCTTCTATTATTTTGTCGTTAATAATGTTTATGTTTATGTTATCAACTGACTTATCGTTCATTAACTTGTATAAGGTATCTTTATCTTTAATCATTTTGTTTTGAGTTTTGTTTTGCTTTTCACCAAACTTGCCCCACAGGCTATTCAAGCACAACTTAGCAACCGCTCGCCGTCCTGGGTTTTCTTCTATTTGGTTTTCGTCCATCTTAATTCCCATCTTGATTTCCATACTGTCAATGTAGGTTCTTTTTTGTTCCTGTGTAATACAGCCATCAGGATATCCGCTTGACTCTTGTTTAACCTTTAAGAAAGTTTTTATGGAATTTTTGAACAGGCTACTGCTCTGCTCCTTCCAGTGCCATACCTCACATACCTTAATTAGCTTGTAGCCTTTGTCTAAGGCCTTGTAGATTTTAGGAGTTGCCCAAGTGCCCGTTATTGCTCGCTCGTTATCGGTGTGCTTACATTCGGTTTTCTGTTCAGTCATTCCGCACTTGTCGCATAAGTAATACATCAGTTTTCCTCTATCCGCCTTAGGTAAAACAGGGTGTAGTAATTTTCTCGGCGGTAGCATCTTAACCTTAGATACTCCGAAATATTCTCTGTTTATGATTTTGTTTTTCATATCCTTTCGGTCATCGTCGTTACTGGGTCTAATGATAGAATGGTGTCCGCTAGGGTAAAGGTCGTAAAACATAACGGTAGGATACAGAGAGCATATGTCAATGTATTTCGCGTATTCGTTGTCGTGTCTTGACTTCCAATACAATGTTAGAGCATCCGTTCTACCCCCAAACATTGCTTCTCGCGGGTTCAGTCCTTCTTGTTCCGTAATTCGTTCATTAGTATCTTCCGCTAGGCTTTCACTTGTTTTCATTAATCTCCATTCACATTCCCAGATAGTTACTAGTTTGCTGACTTGTTTGCTTAGTTCTTTTTCTCGTCTCATTGTTGCCTTGTATAATTCACCCATCGTCTTGTTCTTCTTAGTATTAATTGTATTACCATTAAAGCACTTTGGACATCCGTGCCAGAGACATCCGTGAAATTCGTAAGCGGTTTTCGTCTTTTCATCCCAGCCATCTACATAAATAGTTGAGTCGCCAATACGAAACATCTTTTCACCGCCATTGAATGCGTGTTTGATATCTGTTTGGTCTAACCTGCTTCTGTAAGCTATCCATTCAACACAAGCCCGAGAGGTAATCCTGTTTTGCTTCTCCGCCTTCAACACAGCAATTGAATTCTCTGGCATAAACTTAGCCCGATACAAAGCCATAACACAACTCGCAATAGTTGTATATTGAAACGGGTCAATACCGAATTCTAGAAACTGCTTTCTAAAATCCATACAACCCCTTCTCAATATATCAACATCGCTATGACAGTATTCAGCGATTTCCTTCTGCATATCAAATGTGCTATTTCTTTGGCTTTCATACCATTCTAAGAATTCCGCTCTCTTCTTATCTTTCATAGTGTCGTAGCCGTAGTGCTTCTTGTGTGGCATCACACCAACATAATTTTTGTTCTTGTCCGTATTGAAGAAGTGAGGAAAGAAGCTCTTTTTAAGTTCGTTCAATCCGAATGTCTTAGGAAAATCAGCCAGAGGCATAGTCAAGAAACTGAGACTATCAATGAAGCGGTATTTCTTCAAAGTCATCATCATTATCTTACCGCCTTGATAAATGACGAATGGAGCCTGCCCGTTATCTACCAACCATTTAAGAATAAACTGACAATCATAACCGCGACTGTTATGAGCAATGAATGTAAAGCCGTTGTGCTTAGATTCAAAAGCCCACTTACAGAAATCATCAATGTTCTTATGGATAACTGGTTGTTCCTTAGCATCGTAATACTGACTTTCCGAATGATTGACTATGTGCTCGCCCGTATCCTGTGTCGCTTCAAAGTCAAAGAATATGTATTTCTCTGAAAAAGGTAATATGTCTTTTTTCACGATTTCACATTGGTGTTCAAGTGGTTTCAGTTCCTTACAATTACGGCATTTCGCATAACCGCACTTGTGCTAGTTTTTTTTCCTGTAATTAAGTCCGCACGAAAGACATTTCGCTTTGATATCGCAATTCGTTCTCTTGTGGTTGTTGAAACATACCGTATTTGGAAACTTTCTATTACACGAATAGCAATCAGTCCAATTGCTTTTATCGCTAATACCCTTGCAGTCTTTGGTTTCGCAGATATTACAAGTTGATTCGCAAGAATGTCTCTTTTGAAATCCTCTTAAGCATAACTCACAGAAGTTTTCTTTACATACCATAGAGTTCATATTGGTTATCGCATCGTAGTGGTTCTCTGTCTTAAGTATGTAAAGGTTCGTAAGTCGTTTGCCATCCTCATCAAGTAAATCATTCTTATAAACAATCTTGTCAGGGAATTCAACAATAACCAGATTGTATTTAATGTAGATAGCAAAGGTATTGATTTCAGGAATACCGCACACATCCTGAATAACTTTCGCATCTTCGTGTAATTTCAAAGCCATCTCCTGTATCTTTCGTCCCATCATTATTGTCTTGTATTTTTTGTGTTTTTCAATTTTTGCTTTTACTACAACAATTGCTCTGGCTAAGCATATGTTGTCTGTATTATTAATTTGAATTACCCCTCTCTTTTTATATACATCCAGCTTATTAATTATTTGAAGCCTCGTTCCTCCCGTCGGCATTTCAACAGATTTCAAAACGAGCCTAAACTTATCCATATTGGTTCCCTTTTCGTCTGTATAAAGGCTTTCGTTGCTTTGAAATATTGCTGACAGTCTTTCTAAAACATCGCTGACAGAAGTCTCGTTAATCTTTTTCAAACCCGTAGATACAGCACCGTAGTAATCTACAAACTTGATACTTAGACTTACCATATTACCTTGTCTCTGTCTTTTTATAAAATCGTTCAGTATTATCTCAATAAACTTTACTACATCTTCCATACTGAATGAAGTAAAGTTGCATCTAATCCTAACCCAATACTGGCTTTCATTAATGCCTAGAATGTGCTTCTTTCTGTCAACGTGTTTGATTTCGTAGTTTCCGTATCGCATTAAGTCTTTCACCCTTTCTTTTCTTTCTCTCACTTTCGCTTCAAACACTTTCGCTTCAAACTGAGGCGGTAATGGTGGTGCTACTGGAATAGCATGATGCTCAAAGTAAACAGCACCTCTTACTCGGTTCAAGTAATTTTGGGCCGTTGTTGTATCCACCTTATACTTTCTCGTCTTCGGTATTATATACAGCACATCTTGACCCCTGACCCTTTTGATTTCATGATTAATTTTTTGTTCCCTAAATTTGTCCAACCTATACTGAATACCGTTGTAAGTGTGTGTCTCCATCGTTGGTCGGTGTATATATATAGGAAAATATTTTTTTTCAAAAATAAAAATTAATTATCTCAATTGTCTGCCCCGCCGTGGTCCGCCGTGTGCTCTCCGTGTCTATATATACGGGGGGCCCTATGTTTAGATGGAAATTAGGGCGGGGCCGTATGAATTTTTGATTTCATATGTCTTGCTTTGCTACTCCTATTTATTTTAGCTCCACATTCACACTTGAATGTTTTCTTCTTCCAATTCCTTTTCTTTTCTTTTTTATTTCTTTTATTTCCTTATCATAATTAACTTTCCATTCGTCATACTTTGGTTTTACTTTTTCCTCGTGGTATTTCTTTGCTTCTTCCATTGCTTGTTCTTGTGTTCTTCGTTTTCCAATAGTAAAACTCTTAAACATCGTTTTACATCCTTCTCTCCATTAAACTTTTACCATCGGTCTCTTTTTATTATTCTTTATCATAATACATCCTTTTGAAATTGTAAACCTGCGACTTGTCGCATTTTTTTGTGTGTCTTCGTTTGTCATCCTGTATGTGTCTATATTTTTATGACTTTAATTTAAAATACGAACTTATTTGTCCGTTGCCATTTTGTCCCGTGCGGGCCGGCCGCGGTGTGTCTCTGGTGGCGGGTGGTATGTCTTGAAAAAGTGTGCCGAAGTGCGACCCTATACTACTTCTTCGTTTTTATTGAGAGAACAATTTTTACAATTGGACTCAGGGAACTTCCACGTGAAAAGTATAGCTAGTAAGTTATACCTTTATCAAAGGTGGGAACCTAGTTATTCAGTTGAGCGTATTAAGGAAGATATTAAATATTAAATTAGCAGGGGCTCAGTATTAATATTATATTATAGTTATTAAAATTTATATTTTTGCTTAGATATGTTGCGCGGTGATATATATTATTATGCTATGTTATGGATATGTAATTGTAAAGGTGGCGGCCCCCCCCTCTCTTTTCTTTTTTCTAGAAAAAGAATAAAAGAAGAAAAGGGGTGGGAGGGGGGTGGAAGTTGTGATATTGTATTATAGTTATTAAAATTAATATTTTTTGCTTAGATATGTTGCGCGGTGATATATATTATTATGCTATGTTATGGTTATGTAATTGTGAAGGTGTAGTCGTATGTGTGGCGCCCCCCCCCCCCCCCCCCTCTCTTTTCTTTTTTCACAGAAAAGAGTAAAAGAGAGAGAGGGGGGAGGGGGGGGAAGTTGGGAGTGGGCGTGGTTGACCATATACGTCGATTGATTCGGATAGTTCTTCTTCAGGTAGTAGACAAAGGAGCAAGCCTAGTGTTCTTCTCCTCTCCCCCCCCCCCTATCTTTTTTTTTTTTTTTTTTTTTTTTTTTTTTTTTTTTTTCTTCAGGTGTGTGCATACGTTATATGTACTATGATGTTTGTTGGTGTTTTAGTATATATGCAGTTAGTGCTTTCTTGAATGGTTTGATTTTTGTTTCATCTGTTATATGTTTTGGGATTGACTTCCATTGATCTGCAAAGATCTTGGTGAGGTATGGGTCTTTCTTCTTCTTCTTCTTCTTCTTCTTCTTCTTCTTCTTCTTCTTCTTCTTCTTCTTCTTCTTCTTCTTCTTCTTCTTCTTCTTCTTCTTCTTCTTCTTCTTCTTCTTCTTCTTCCTCTCTCTCTGTCTCTCTCTCTCTCTCTCTCTCTCTCTATCTCTCTCTCTCAGCTCTCTCTGTCTCGTGAATGTCTCTGTGTGTATGTGTGTTTTGTCTGTTTTTGTGTTTTTTTGTTTCTTTGGAGTATGTATGTATGTACATATGTACATATGTATGTATGTATGTATGTATGTATGTATACGTATGTATGTATGTATACGTATGTATGCATGTATGCATGCATGTATGTATGTATGTATGTATGTATGTATGTACATATGTGTGTATGTATGTATGTATGTATGTATGTATGTTACATTATACATACATGCATGTATGTAATGTATATGTATGTATGTATGTATGTATGTACGTATGTATGTATATGTATGCATGTATGTATGTATGTATGTACGTATGTATATGTATGTATGTATGCAAGTGTGTGTGTGTGTGTGTGTGTGTGCAAGAGTGTGTGTGTGTGTGTGTATGCATGTATGTATGTATGCATGAGTGTGTGTGTGTGTATGTATGTATGTATGTATGTATGTATGCATGATGCATGATGTATGTATGTATGTATGTATGTATATTATGTATGTATGTATGTATGTATGTATGTATGTATGTATGCATGCATGCATGTATGTATGTATGCATGTATGTATGTATGCATGCATGTATGCATGCATGCATGCATGCATGTATGCATGTATGTATATATGCATGTATGTATGTATGTATGTATGTGTGTATGTGTGTATGTATGTATATATGTATGTACGTAGGTATGTATGTATGCATGTATGTATGTATGTATCTATGTACAATGCATGTATGTATGTATGTGTATGTATGCATGTATGTATGTATGCATGTATGCATGTATGCATGTATGTATGTATGTATGTATGTGTATGTATGCATGCTTGCATCTATGTATGTATGTATGTATGTATGTATGTATGTATGTATTATGTATGTATGTAGTTGTATGTATGTAAGTATGTATGTATGCGTGAATGTATGTATGTATGTATGTAAGTATGTATGTATGTATGTATGTATGCATGTATGCATGTATGTATGTATGCATGTATGCATGCATGTATGCATGTATGCATGTATATTTGTATGAATGCATGTATGTATGTTATGCATATGTATGTATGTATGTATGTATGTATGTATGCATGCATGTATGTATGTATGTATGTATGTATGCATGTATGCATGTATGCATGCATGTATGTATGTATGTATGTATGTATGTCTGTATGTATGTATGTATGTATGCATGTATACATGTATGTATGTATGTATCAGTGTATGTATCTAGTATTCATCAATATGGATATATTTTCCTGTTGTGACTGCAAACAGGCAGTTGAAAACGAAATTTTTGATTAAATATTTCTTCTGTCAAATATTTGACTTCAAGTTTTTGATTTTATCGTTTTCAATGTTTGTTTTTACAATATTGTTATTGACTCACTTTTAATATTTAACTAACACGAAACGTACGGTGAAATATATTAAAAAAACTAAGAATTGCCGAAATTTTCAACATTATTCAATATTATTCAATATTTTGGCAATATTATTCAATATTACTATCATTGATTCAATATTAATCCATATCAAGCAATATTATTCAATATTATTCAATGGCTCGGATAGTATTATTCAATATTAATCAATATTAATCAATCATGATATTAATCCGCAATGATGATTAATCAATATTAATCAATATTAATCCTGAACTTGATATTAATATTACTATGATATTATCGGGAGTCAGTTGAGGAGTCAATATTATTCAATATTATTCGATATTATTCAAGTCTATTCTTCAATATTATATAATATTATTGCTGTTGACATTCAAGACAACAACAAAAATTAGTTTTTCATTTTTGTGTCAGATTTTCATTTTTGTGACAGTTTTTCATTTTTGTGACAAAAATTCAAATTTTCAAATTTAACGGTAACATTTCGCGAAAATTTACGATATTTTGCGGACGAATATAGCCGTTAATTTGAAAAATCAAATTTTCACCCAAAATCAAAATTCCAACCAAAACTGAAATTCCAACCAAAACAGAAAAATCAATTTTTTTTGTTGTCTTGAATGTCAACAGCAATATTAAACGTTATTCAACGTGAAGTTATTCAATGTTATTCAATATGATTCAATATTATTCAATACTATTTAATGTTATTCAATTTAGTAAACCGGATTCATTATTGAATATTATTTAATGCTGATTAATGTTATTTAATAATATTAATAATAATGAGAGAGAGAGA
>WBZZ01005694.1:0-10000 GCA_019918135.1 Paulinella micropora
CATCTTCTCCAACTTAGCCCGAGTTGCACCCCAATCGGGTATGAACTGGCTGTAGTACTGTGCCATCGCAAGAAAAGAGTGTAACTCTGTGCGATTCTTTGGCAACTGTCTACTCATGATCTCCTCCCTCTTCTCGCGCGATATCGAGACTCTGTTATGAGAAATCTCGTATCCCAAATACGTCACACTTGTCTTTGCAAGCTGACATTTCTTTAAGTTGCATTTCAGGCCAAAAGCTCCGATGCGCCTGAAGACATCTGACAAGTGATCGATTTGCTCTTCCATTGTGTTAGAGTATACGATAATGTCATCGATGTAACAAAATGCATATTCTCCCTCCTTCTGTCATCTCCTTCTCATAAAACCATCCTCCGACTGGTCGTCATATTGACCACTCAACATCTTCTGCATCGCCTTCTGAAAGAGCCCCGGGGCCTGTTTGAGTCCCATCGGAAGCACCTTCCACTGGTATATTTCCATACCAACCACGAATGCAGTCAGCCATCTGGATTTCTCGTCCAGTGGTATCTGCCAGAAGCCGTTCTTAAGGTCAATGACCGAATAGAATTTAGCATTCCGCAGCACTCTTCTGCCCTCTTCTAAGGTCGGCAGAGGATTTCTCTCTTCCTCTAGCACCTTATTCACACGGGCATAATTGATCGTCAAACGCCATTCTCCTCCTGGCTTGGGGACGATTTTCGGTTAAGAGACAATTGGAGATGTAGATCTCTCAATAAAGTCCTCATTGAGCAACTGTCTCACGTTCTCTTCCGCTATCTTCGCCTCATGTATGCTCAAATTTGCCCTCCGCGGTGCCGGAGATGGCTCCGCACCCGGTATCTTGTAAATGACAGCAGTGAAGTCCTCCGACTTTACACCACCTGCCCGAGGAGGGTCGAAAATTTCTCTGTACGCCTCCATCTTAGCTTTGAGAAGCTCCTTCTCTCTCTCCGTACCCACTGCTTCGGCCAGTAATCAGTATTTTAATATATCATCTGATATTACTATCAATAATTGAAATTATACTATCATGTTGATTTTCAAAAATAGTTATTTATTAACAGGGGTTTACCAGACTGTAGGCATCACCCCCCCCGGATAGCCGGTAAAAAGTACAGTTTTCGGGTGTCAGGTCACCTCGTTTTTTCCCAGTACTTCAATACTGTTTGGCCGGATTTGACCTAATGCAATTTTAACCGTGGTCTGTGGCCGCTTTCTTTTTCGGCTTCACTGAGCTAATATAACGAGACATCATTCTCCTTTGGGGGATTTGTGTCTGGTTGTATTACCGACTTTTTATCGAGCTATCTTCAGGGAATGTACCATTGGAGTCACCAGCACAAGGCTGATTTCTTTTCTGGCTTGTTTTTGGAACAGCAGAAAGAAAAATTGGACAGACCTATCTCTTCTGAGTAGGTGTTCCAAAAAACAAATACTCCAGCACATCCCCACACAGCTCCTTTTGCAAAACCAGACGTCTAGGCGTTTGTGAGTAGGTGTCTCATATACAGCCTGTATCTGTGTCCTCATAAGGAGGCCAGACACCAGACCTCATAGCTGTTCTTGTGTTCTCTCTTAAGACAGAGACAGAGTAGGTCAACAGACGTACAAACAAACACTCACAGTTACAAACAAACTTGAAGGACACGAGCGTAATACTCCTCCTTTCAAGTCTGTGCACTTAGTTGCCTCTCAAAACACATACATCAGAGTATTTTTGCAAATCTCTGACTGTTTTTCGACAATAGGTCTGAACAAGTGTCAGACGACAGGTCGACTTCTCAAGGAGTGCTTCTCGAGCCTCTTTGACATTATCTGTACGCAGGTCCTCGTACCTCATAACAGATACAACAACAAAAAGAGAAAAAGAAAAGAGGAGTGGAGAAGGAGATCAAGTTTTCAGAGAAAGTCGTATAGACTACTTCTTTCTCACAAACAAAAACACATAAGACATAGAGGTGAGACTCTCTCTCTCTACACTGTCTTTTCATCTTTCCTCTCTATTCGTTCCTCAGAGACGAACAGAGTAATTACGGAGTAGAAACAGATCTATCTCCTTTGTATTCCTTCAGAGACCATGTCTTCTAGGTCTGAAGAAGCATATTGGAATGAAGAAGGAGGAGAGAATGAGAGAAGCCATATTGAATGAAGAGGAAGACGTGGCACTTATCCTTCTTCATTCCAATATGCTTCTTCTCATTCTCTCCTCCTTCTTCATTCCAATATGCTTCTTCAGACCTAGAAGACATGGTCTCTGAAGGAATACAAAGGAGATAGATCTGTTTCTACTCCGTAATTACTCTGTTCGTCTCTGAGGAACGAATAGAGAGGAAAGATGAAAAGACAGTGTAGAGAGAGAGAGTCTCACCTCTATGTCTTATGTGTTTTTGTTTGTGAGAAAGAAGTAGTCTATACGACTTTCTCTGAAAACTTGATCTCCTTCTCCACTCCTCTTTTCTTTTTCTCTTTTTGTTGTTGTATCTGTTATGAGGTACGAGGACCTGCGTACAGATAATGTCAAAGAGGCTCGAGAAGCACTCCTTGAGAAGTCGACCTGTCGTCTGACACTTGTTCAGACCTATTGTCGAAAAACAGTCAGAGATTTGCAAAAATACTCTGATGTATGTGTTTTGAGAGGCAACTAAGTGCACAGACTTGAAAGGAGGAGTATTACGCTCGTGTCCTTCAAGTTTGTTTGTAACTGTGAGTGTTTGTTTGTACGTCTGTTGACCTACTCTGTCTCTGTCTTAAGAGAGAACACAAGAACAGCTATGAGGTCTGGTGTCTGGCCTCCTTATGAGGACACAGATACAGGCTGTATATGAGACACCTACTCACAAACGCCTAGACGTCTGGTTTTGCAAAAGGAGCTGTGTGGGGATGTGCTGGAGTATTTGTTTTTTGGAACACCTACTCAGAAGAGATAGGTCTGTCCAATTTTTCTTTCTGCTGTTCCAAAAACAAGCCAGAAAAGAAATCAGCCTTGTGCTGGTGACTCCAATGGTACATTCCCTGAAGATAGCTCGATAAAAAGTCGGTAATACAACCAGACACAAATCCCCCAAAGGAGAATGATGTCTCGTTATATTAGCTCAGTGAAGCCGAAAAAGAAAGCGGCCACAGACCACGGTTAAAATTGCATTAGGTCAAATCCGGCCAAACAGTATTGAAGTACTGGGAAAAAACGAGGTGACCTGACACCCGAAAACTGTACTTTTTACCGGCTATCCGGGGGGGGTGATGCCTACAGTCTGGTAAACCCCTGTTAATAAATAACTATTTTTGAAAATCAACATGATAGTATAATTTCAATTATTGATAGTAATATCAGATGATATATTAAAATACTGATTACTGGCCGAAGCAGTGGGTACGGAGAGAGAGAAGGAGCTTCTCAAAGCTAAGATGGAGGCGTACAGAGAAATTTTCGACCCTCCTCGGGCAGGTGGTGTAAAGTCGGAGGACTTCACTGCTGTCATTTACAAGATACCGGGTGCGGAGCCATCTCCGGCACCGCGGAGGGCAAATTTGAGCATACATGAGGCGAAGATAGCGGAAGAGAACGTGAGACAGTTGCTCAATGAGGACTTTATTGAGAGATCTACATCTCCAATTGTCTCTTAACCGAAAATCGTCCCCAAGCCAGGAGGAGAATGGCGTTTGACGATCAATTATGCCCGTGTGAATAAGGTGCTAGAGGAAGAGAGAAATCCTCTGCCGACCTTAGAAGAGGGCAGAAGAGTGCTGCGGAATGCTAAATTCTATTCGGTCATTGACCTTAAGAACGGCTTCTGGCAGATACCACTGGACGAGAAATCCAGATGGCTGACTGCATTCGTGGTTGGTATGGAAATATACCAGTGGAAGGTGCTTCCGATGGGACTCAAACAGGCCCCGGGGCTCTTTCAGAAGGCGATGCAGAAGATGTTGAGTGGTCAATATGACGACCAGTCGGAGGATGGTTTTATGAGAAGGAGATGACAGAAGGAGGGAGAATATGCATTTTGTTACATCGATGACATTATCGTATACTCTAACACAATGGAAGAGCAAATCGATCACTTGTCAGATGTCTTCAGGCGCATCGGAGCTTTTGGCCTGAAATGCAACTTAAAGAAATGTCAGCTTGCAAAGACAAGTGTGACGTATTTGGGATACGAGATTTCTCATAACAGAGTCTCGATATCGCGCGAGAAGAGGGAGGAGATCATGAGTAGACAGTTGCCAAAGAATCGCACAGAGTTACACTCTTTTCTTGCGATGGCACAGTACTACAGCCAGTTCATACCCGATTGGGGTGCAACTCGGGCTAAGTTGGAGAAGATGATTGATTTTGGAGACTTTGAGAAGTGGGATGAGGAGGCTTTGCAGGCGTTTAATACGCTCAAAGATCT
The DNA here is from genome assembly GCA_019918135.1 of Paulinella micropora. Taxonomy (NCBI): domain Eukaryota; phylum Cercozoa; class Imbricatea; order Euglyphida; family Paulinellidae; genus Paulinella; species Paulinella micropora. Next base: position 4,395 of record WBZZ01005694.1, read on the forward strand.
CATTTACAAAGATCCCAAGGACGGCGGATAAGTACTTATGATGCACGACTTTACGAAGCCGTTCGTAGTCGACACGGATGCATCTAAGTTTGCGATCGGCGCGGTGCTGCAACAGGAAGATGAGGAGAAAAAGTTGCGCCCGATCATGTTTATTAGTAGAAAGCTGTGTGCGGCGGAGCGAAATTACTGCACGCGACAGAGAGAGGCGTTGGCAGTAGTATGGGCTCTCAAGAGGCTCAGAGAATATCTATGGGGAGGACCTCTATTCACGGTTAGGACCGATCATCACAACCTTCTTTGGTTGATGAATCATGAACAAACCGGCCGTTTGGCGCGGTGGCAAGCTTTCTTATCATGTTTCAATTTCACGATGGTCTATTTACCGGGAAAGCGAAACGTAGTCGCTGATAGCCTTTCTAGGCTAGAGTTTCAGTCGGAGGTGTCGGCTCTCGTATCATCAGTGGAAATGATAGATCTGTCCACTGACAAGGTGTACGAGGTAAGCCACATAGAGGCGATGCAGATGGCAAGAGGCGTTCGATATGACCGCACGGGTCTACGATATAGTCCTCAAGGCCCGGATCATGGCATATGCTGTGAGGCGCATGTTCTCGAAGACGCTGAGTGAATATAAAAGAGGAGGAGGAGACGACTGAGGTCTATACTGAACCTCCACAGGAAAATCGAAGCGAGCTTGATGAAGACCCGGAGAGGGTAGGAGTAAGGTTGGAGGACGGTACTATCCATATCGCCTCGCCTACCGCATGGAGGCAGCGGCAGGCGACTGATCCGGAGTTCAAGGAGCTCATAACGTTATACAAGAACCATAAGGAGCTTAAAAAGACTCCGCAGATCAAATATCAAATGAAGGAGATGGCGTGGAGAGATGGGCTATTGTGGTACAAGGGCCAGCATGGCAAATTTGCATCACAGCCTGACAAATGGACTCTCTGGGTACCGGAGAAGTTGAGGCGCTTCATATATGTTGCAGCCCATAACTGCCCCTTACTGGCACATCCGGGTCGACAAAGAACTCATTGGTTCATAGCGAGGCGATTTTGGTGGAAAGGATTGAAGGAGGAGATAGACAGAGAAGTAGACGCATGTATCCCATGCAAAACCACAAAGACACCGTTGAAGGCGAATTTCGGCCTGATCGGTACATTCCCGTTACACGCCTGGATGTTTGAATTCTTACACATCGATCATGTGGGACCTTTCCCCGAATCGGCCGAAGGTTACAAATACCTTCTTACTGCGATAGATCGAGCCACCAATTATGTCTGGGTTGTTCCTGTCAAGGACGTTACAGGCAAGACAACTGCGGAGGCTCTGATCGACAGGATCGTCTCGCAGATCGGAGTGTCTAGAAAGATATGTTCTAATCGAGGTTCTGACTTTAATAATGAAGTCATCGACAGACTATCTAAGTACTACGGGATGAAATGGCAATATGTTACTGCCTATAACCCGAGAGCGAATGGCAAGATCGAGCGGGTACATAGACATCTCAAAGCATCGCTTAAGATGTACTGTATGAAGAAGGAGAATCAGAGAGCCTGGGTGGAGGCAGCACATTCATTTTCCTTTGCAATGAACTGTCTACCCTCATCGGCACTAGGAGGAGCCAGAAGCTCAGTCTCGCCATATCAATTGGTTTACGGCCGAGAGCCTAGTATCCCAACCTCGCTTCTGCACCCAAAGGATACTTGGGCAGATGAGGATGAGTTGTTCGGGATGAGACTAAGAGCGAAGATGGAGGCGGAGCAAATAGTTGCGGCGCATAGGGAGGCGGAGCGCAGAAAGACTGATGCACAAGGAGTGCGACAAGCGCACTTAGATCAAGTCCGTTTCCGGGTTGGGGATATTGTACTCCTGTACCATCCTCAAGTACCCAAGGGGGTTAGCTCTAAGCTGTTTACCCACTGGAAAGGACCATACCAGATTATGGAGCAGATGGGACCTCTGAACTATAAGATCAGGGGTAGAGGGAAGGTGCAAATCGTGAATGTTCGAAGGCTGATCAAATATGACCCCTTGTTACTTGAGGATGAATCCATTGAGGAGGCGTTGAAACGGATGAAGGAGGATTTCAAAGAGGTACTGCCTATCAGTAAGGAGGATACCTTAGAGGGAGGAGAATGCCTATCGGGCACCTGTCTCGGAGAAGAAGGAGACCGAGAAGGAGAGCAAGGAAGACTCAAACCGCAAAAGCGCGGCGGGGACTCAATCTAAGGCCCCCATAGTCCGCGGCGGTACAAAGGAGAAGTTCACGGAGGCGCAGAGGAGGAGAGCGCAAAATGACCTTTATCTTCAACTAACCGAGGAAGGTGGCGAGATCGACGCGAGCGACGGATGTCCATGGAGGAGGAGAAGAGAAGGACACTAACCCAAACGCGGGTAATGTGGACATTCGACATGCGCGATAGAAGGAAGGCGAGGCGATTGCGACCATCAAGTGGGTCCGAGACGCTTTTTATCTGTTGAGACCGGCAGAATCTCATGTTGCCGATGACACTCTCTCAGATCTTTATCTCATGCGAGCTGTGGCGGTCCCGCAAACTACACGGGCAGCGCGGACATCGAAGAGATCCTCAGCAGCAAAAACGATACAACCGGTACTCCATTTCTGGAGAAGCATGGACCCTGTTGAGGATCCAAAAGCTAGACAATACTTACCGGTATACAAAGACGCGAAAGATCTCGAGACTTGGGATGATACTATTACCCCTCGAGACAAAGACCACACTGCGTGGACTATTCAGTCACTGCCTAGGGGCGCCATCCCTAACAAAATATCATTGGGCGCCATCCCTAACAAAATATGGGACATTCTTGAGGAGTCAAAGTTCGACTTGACTTTTGTTGGCGGCCCGCCACCTGGCAAAGGGGTTCGCGCAAGGCGACGAAGGCAGTAAGTGACGTTTTCTTTCTTTTATCACGCGTCGGACATTGAAAGCTGCATGTGGATTAATTTCATAGTGCCCATGTCAGATCATGTCTTATTAAAATATTTTTATACCATTGTTGTTACTTGGCATTTTTATCGCAACATATGAGTGCGAAGGTCAATCGGCAAACGGATACGACACCGTAGAAGGGGATCGCTTGTGAGTTTAGCGATGGTGTTCCTGGTACGACCCTGCTTCAAGTATCCAGGGTGATGTTCTCAATAAATGTTCTCATATTAGACATATTAAATATTTTTTTCTTTGGATATACTTAATATCGTCATACCAGCACGGTCCGTCTCTACTTGTGTCGGTTTATCGCATGGTCGGGTTCACTCACACCGGCTTTGGATATAGTTATTAGGACTGGCCCATTAGTACTATATTAAGGTAACTGATTGAAAACAAGGGTATGTTATTAAAAGACAATGTATTTACTGATCGGAAGTGTTTTTAGAGAAGGAGAAAAAATTATAATGCTGCTTTTATTTTAATAGTAATGCTATTTGTTCTTGACATACTGCCTCAGGATTAAGTTACGGGGGGGACAACGAGTGTGGAAGGAGGAGTTTTTTTATTTATTTACAAAAAGTGAGGCTAGAGATTTACAGTTGACGCATGTCTGGTGTATGCGTTTTATTTATCCACTGCGCCGTCTATCCGTGAGTTAATGCACTTAGTTGCAACACCCCGTAGCGTTTGTGCAGAAAAGAAATCAGCAGCTATATGACGAAAATATTGTATATTTCCGTCATAAAAACGGGAAGAGGTACTGTAGGCATCACCCCCCGGATAGCAGGTAAAAAGTACAGTTTTTCGGGTGTCAGGTGCACCTAGTTTTTTTCCCAGTATTTCAATATCGTTTGGCTGGATTTGACCTAATGCAATTTTAACAGTGGTCTGTGGCCGCTTTCTTTTTCGGCTTCACTTAGCTAATATAACGAGACATCATTCTCCTTTGGGGATTTGTGTTTAGTTGTATTACAGACTTTTTAACGAGCTATCTTCGGGAATTGTATGATTGCTCATTTTCGTCTTCCATCTTATGTTATGAGAGTCATGTCTGCTTTTTTTTCTTTTTTTCCTCTGTTATTCTTATCACTCTATGCAACCTTCTTCTCCTTCTTCCTTTTCTTTGTTGAAATAGTTATGGTGCGTCAGGCCCTACACAGAGATAACGATAGTTTGGTAAAAAAAGCTGTTTTGTAGAAGTCAGTCTGTCGTCGGACAGTGCTTCGATATTTGTCTTGCTCTTGTGTGAGAGATGCCAGTGTAATCTCCTCTGGTTTCTGCAGAGAAAATGCAAGGAAAATGGTTCAGAACAGGGAGTGGGAGTGCTTTGCTTGTTTTCCCTCTGTGTGTTTGTTTCGCCCTTATCCTACTTGGCTTTATGCAAGCAGCAAGAGGGAGTGGAGTAGGTGTGGTCTAGTGTCTTGTAGAAGAGCACACAGAAGCGAAATGTGCACAAGGGCTAAAGCTTATGTCAGCTTGTGACAAATTGATTGCTTGTTTGTAAGTTTTTTCTTTGAGGATGAGTAGGAGTGTTTGTTTTCCTCTGACGTCTGTGCGACAGATAAGCGAAAAATACATTTGTGCTTATCTGATGTCTGTACGACAGATCAGAAAAGAAATCAGCCTTTAGCTATGGACTCCAAATGTACTATCCCGAACGATAGCTCAATTGAAGAGTAAGTCCTCAAAAAAGAGAATGATGTCTCGTTATATTAGCTCAGTGACTCAAAGACAAAAAGCCGCCAAAAGACTAGGATAAAATTGGCATTTCAGACGTGTCCGGCCAGACGAAATCTATAAATAAGTTTTTTACCTGATAATTCGAGGGGTGATGTCCATATTGCACGTGGCCCGGGAGACCGTGATTGTTGAATTAGATTCGGTTAAATATGCAAGCAAAAAAAGAGGGGAAGCAAATTCAGTGAATCCAAGAGGAAGAATTCATGATCAAGGAAAGCAAATTTGAGAAATTAGGAAGATATGTCATGCTATTGAAACAACAGAAAAAGAAAATAAGTCTTTGAGAAAAGGAGTATTGAAACTTATGATATTGAGTTTTGAATCTTTGAGATGATCATAAGAAAATATCGAAAAACACATATCTAAACACTGCCAAGACGGGAAATGAAGCGAAAGCTTTCAGGCTTGTTAGTGTTTTCGGGCATGTGGAAAAAGTAAGCAAAGAAACGCAGAAAGAGTGTTCGATTATTGATGATTGTTTTTCAACATGCTTTTCATTGTTTGCACAGGAGGAGCTGCGTTGTGAACAAGACAGCAGGCTTGTTGAAGTCATGCGTGACAAGTGGCAGATTCCACACGATTATGTTCATCTTCAAGCAAGGTGGGGAGCGCAATTGAAGATTGTTAAGGGAGATCTTCCTGGTTACCATGATGAACAAGTGGGCAAAGTAACACGATTGCAAACCTATTTCAACTGGTTTCGAAAACCAGTAAAAGTTCACAGCTTCAAAAGAAACAATGTTGTTCCGCAACGTGGATCTCGTTTTTCAGTCCCCGTATGCCTGCTTCGTTTCGAAACACATTATCCATTCGTTGAAGTGAACTCCCGTATGCCTGCTTCGTTTCTTGCTATTACTACTATTATTACTACTATTATTACTATTACTATTAATATTACTATGA
>WBZZ01005694.1:17500-20713 GCA_019918135.1 Paulinella micropora
GTCAGTCAATCGTTCGTTCAAGTCGTCAATCCGTCATCTTAATCTTTCGTCACAGTCCGTTCGGTGTTCTGTTATCCATGTATCCTCTTATAATTAGTGTTTTTCTTATTTTATTATTATCATTATTATCATTATTATTAGTATTATTATTATTATTATTATTATTATTATTATTATTATTATTATTTAATACTGGTGCGTGGCTGCCATCACGAAACAAAGACCACTTTCATCCCCGGCTTAGGTACGCCAGTTGAGCGAAATCAAAAGCTCATAGAAGGGAGAGGAGTATATTTGGTCGAGGTAACAATTTTTTTATTTTTTTTTCCAACTTAGAATTTTAATTATTAGTGTGTTGAACTTGAGGAAACTCAATATTAAAATGAGTCAGATAGAAAAGAGAGCAGAACAGAGATAAAATATAGGCTAATCAAAACAAAAGCAATAGCAAAGAAGTACAGACACAGGCAAAAAAGCAAAGAGCACGAGGAGACATATGAGGAAAGGATGAAACATGCGAAGGCTCAAATTGTAGAAGATCGATATATCGCAGGTAAGAAGCTGGCCATTTAATGGTCTAAACGCCCGAAGCGTGTAGTTGCCCGGATCCTCGACCCCCCTAGTGTTTATGAGGACTTATGGAGGGAAGGATGCACGTAAGGCTCATACAAGGAAGAAGAGCTTAGCGCTCGGGCATGTAGCCCGTTGAATACGGACCACATACCCGAGACATACTAATCTCACTACCATTGTTTTTTTCAGTAAGCAAGGTTTAATGAGAAAGAGACGAAAAAAATTAAGAAGAGTTTAATCAAATGAATTCTGGTTCCAAGGAACGACAGTACAAGCTCTTTTCTTTTTTTTTTTTTTTTTTTTTTTTTTTTTTTTTTTTTTTTTTCTCCCTCTTTCTTTTCCCTTTTGTTTTCTTTTATTTTTTTCGTTTTACTTACATGCTGCTGCTTGTTAGGTTTGATTATGTTCATGTGTGGCATAGCTTTATGTTTATGGTTGTGGCTTGTGGAGTTTCTTCTGGTCTATGAGGGGTGGGGTGCGGAGTGGTTTGGCTCGACTAGCTTGAGGCTGCATGTCTGTGAGGTTGCCAGGCTTGGGCTGGTCCTTATGGATATTGCAGCACTCGGCATAATCGCATCGCGAGCAATCGCCACGTCGAGCCTTACTACGCTCTGCACACCACCCTCCTGGCTGCGATGGCCTCTAGGTGCGAGTGAATTGCGTTAGGTGCTGTAGTTTCCTTAAGGGCTGTCTCACTGACTGTCAATTGATCTCACTTGCGTCTATTGTTAGTTATGTCTGACTTCTGCCCCTTCTGCTCTTGCCTTATAGTACAGTATCGTCTCCCTTGCCCCTGTCTGGCCTTGTGTTTGTTTGTTTGTGTTGCTTTTTGTGTTTGTCGTTGCTTCTGTTGTTGTCTTTTTGTCTTGTTTTTGTTTCTTTTGTTTCTTTTGTTTTTTGTTTCTTTTGTTTTTTTGTTTCTGTTATTTTTTGTGTTTTGTTTTTATCATTTTTTGTGGTTTTTTTCTTCGTTCTCTGTTTTTCTTTTTCCTTCTTCTTTTTTCTCTTTGTCCCTTTCTTTCTTTCTTTCTCTCTCTTTTCTCTTTCTTTCTCGTCCATTTTATTCTTGACAGGAGCTTTCTGCTGAACCTTAGTTCCAGATTTCCTCGTGAGCTTGTGTTGTCGTTCCTTGGAACCAGAATTCATTTGAATTAAGCGCTTCTTTAATTTTTTCTTTTTTTTCTCATTAAACCTTGCTTACGAAAGAAAAAAAAAAAAAAGAAAACAGCAACAGAGCACACACTCCAGTCTACATACACACTGACTGCACACACTCCAGTCATACTACACACTGACTAGGCGCAAACGCATATGTATTACACAGAATACGTCATTTTCTCTATGTCCCCATACCCCTCATTTTCTCTATGTCCCTCATACCCCTCATTTTCGCTATGTCCCTCATACCCCTCATTATCTCTCTACGTCCCTCATACCCCTCATTTTCTCTCTACGCACAAACAGAAGAAAAAACAACTCACAAAGATAACAGGCACTCATGCATCTCGCAAACACACACACACACATGTGTGTGTATGTGTGTGTGTGTGTGTATGTGTGTGTGTGTGTATGTGCGTGTGTGTGTGCGTGTGTGTGTGTGTGTGTGTGTGTGTATGTGTGTGTGTGTGTGTGTGGTCACATACACATACACATACACATACACATACGCATACGCATACACATACACATACACATACACATACACATGCACATACACATACACATGCACATACACATACACATACACACACACACACACACACACACACACACGCACACACACACCACACGCACGCACACACATACACATTCACATACGCATACGCATACGCATACACATACACATGATTTGTCTTTATAAAGTTATGAAGAATGAAGAATCAAGAGGAATCGGAAGAGAGAACGAAAGAAAGAAATAAATAGAGAGATAGAGAGAGAGAGAGAGAGAGAGAGAGAGAGAGAGAGAGAGAGAGACTGAGAGAGTATGTGTATGTGTATGTACATGTGCATGTGTATGTGTATGTATATGTGTATATGTATGTGTATGTGTATGTGTATGCGTGTATGTGTATGCGTATGTCTATGTGTATGTGTATGTGTATGTGTATGTGTATGTGTATGTGTATGTGTATGTGTATGTGTATGTGTATGTGTATGTGTATGTTTATGTGTTGTGTATGTATGTGTATATGTGCATGTGTATATGTGCATGAGCATTTGTGTATGTGTATGTGTATGTGTATGTGTGTGTGTATGTGTATGTGTATGTGTATGTGTATGTGTATGTGTATGTGTATGTGTATGTGTACGTGTCGTGTGCAGTGTGTATGTGTATTGTATGTGTATGTGTATTGTGTAGAGTCCATTATAACTCATAGTGAAACTGCTAGCAGCTATCGCTAAAAAAATGCGCTGACATTGCCCACTTCTTCTTCTTCTTCTTCTTCTTCTTCTTCTTTCTTTCTTCTTCTTCTTCTTTTTTCTTCTTCTTCTTCTTCTTCTTCTTCTTCTTCTCTCTTCTTTTTCTTCTTCTTCTCTTCTTCTTCTTCTTCTTCTTCTTCTTCTTCTTCTTCTTCTTCTTCTTCTTCTTCTCCTTCTTCTTCTTCTTCTCTTCTTCTTTTCTTCTTCTTTCTTTTCTTC
>WBZZ01005695.1:40000-62500 GCA_019918135.1 Paulinella micropora
CACAGCACTACTTCGAGTTGACTCATCGACTGCTACCATCAATACGCATAACGTGTGCAACACAGAGTAATACCCACCCGCAAGGAACGCATACGAGAAGTGTACTAACTTCCTTTACAACACATCCAAATCCACATAACTCAACCCACGGTAGCACCTGACACTAACAAACATCTACCCAGCGTATAAAGGCACTTCCTATACGATCATCAGCTTTCCCAAACCCACTCCCACTCACCACAATAGAATCACCCGTACACAACTACATGACTTCAAAGCTGTAACGTTACGAAATCATATTTATTATTGCTTCAAACATTCACAAATTATCTAAATTAAGAATCGAAACCACCCTCCAGGGTCAGAAGGCCATACCCATCATAAAATCTGTACCTTACTCTAAATTTTTTAATTAATTCCTCTATCCTTATTTTCGACGCATCGCCAGTCGTCATGCAACACAATCCTTATAGATACTCCAACCCGCACCCTCTCCTTTCTTTTTTCAAAATACATGAATCAGCACCTCTCCCAATAAAATTTCTCATCCCGCGCAGCAACTTGCAACAAACCGCTGCCTTATTAGTTCCCATATCTATGTCTCATTTTCTCTCCACAGATCCGCCCGTCCCGTGTCACACTTACAAGTAATAAAGTTACACTCCAAAACTTTATTGCTTGGCTAAAGGGTGGGTGGGAATAAAAAGTTCCAAAAACAAGAATTTCTCTTCTTGTGTTCGAGGAACTTGCGAAAGTGACGAGAACACTAGACACATAAAGTCACATATTTTATTACTTGCGCGACACATGTCGCAACTTTTTCTAGTTGTTCTTGTAGCATCCTTTAGTTCTGATAGCTTCAACTGGCTAGAAATACGCGAATTCCAGAAATTTCTAATTCAATTTTAGGCCTGATGGGCCAAATTGGACCAAAAATAGCAATATATGTGGCAATCATTCATAGCCTCAGTCCTACCGTAACAAACATGTTTACAGAAACGGCATTAAGTGCCGAAATTCAGGCATTTAATGTTCCGGCTTTTTTCGTCTGAGGTCGCAAAACAGATGTTAGCTGGGCCAGAAACACAACTTTTCTCCATGAAAATGGACTAGTGATGACGCAGAAACCTAGGAACTTGTGACTAGAAACACAAGTTTTCTCCATGGCTTTGGTTTTTTTTCCAACCTAATGATTTCAATCACGTCGCTTTCTCCATTTCTAGTCATTGAAATTGTTGGAATCACGTCGCTTTCTCCATTATCTAGTCCCTGCTAGCACTGGTTTGGTTGACACTCAGAACACATGTAGTTAGCATGTTAAAGTTTGTGAAATCCGTTTACTTGAAACTAAAATACGGGAAGGGACATGTCTGAGCATGTCGATGTAACATACGATGGTACTTACCTGACGTCGTTGGTTCATCCACGAGGGGGTGCACTGCTTTCCGTTAGGTTGGGTAGCAATAATGCTCTTGATTTTTTGAATAGCATTCTGGATGCCATAGCGAACGGTCTTCTGGTGGCGGGTGATAACCTGGTGCTTGATAATGCCAAGATCCATTAAGCAGCCGCCATCAAGCCGCTCCTGCATGCTCTTTTGCCTGCCCTCGGTATCTCTCTTGTCTTTCTGCCGGCTTACTCGCCTGAATTTAATCCGTGCGAGTTGGTGTTTTCGAATGTCAAAAAATTTATGCGGGCTCATCGAGGAAATGAAAGTTTTTTGACTGAGATCTATAGGGGGTTTGCAAATGCAACCAGTTTAGAATCAGTGGCGGCGCAGTACGGACACTGCATTCCATGATATTTATTAATATTCATATTAATAGTAATAGTTGACGAAGCAAATCACACAACTGTCCTTTCCACTAAGTCTCTCTGCCTACGTTATACCAGATCCTGCCTCGCCCTATTTAACTATCTGGATTCTACCTGCCTACCTACTTGCCTGCTGTCCTTTATATTGTATTAATAACAGGCTAAGTTATCAATAGTAGTAATATTAATAAGACTCGTGACAGACGTTGATTACACTATATGATTATTTTTTTTACTTAACAGAGTTTCAATTCTTAACTTGACGGGAGTCTAAAACTTCAAAAGTATATATTAATAACTGAAAGTGAATAAATCCTAGTCACAACCAAAGCTTGCGAACTTCATCTCAACTGCCGGTTCGATTTCAAAGTAAGCGGCGGGTATCCGAACAAAAACTAATTGTTTCATTCAAAACTTAAAAACTCAGAGAAAACTCAATTTTCAACCAAAACTAAAAAACTGACTCAAAACAGAAAAATCAATTTTTTTTTTGCACTTGAATGTCGCTAGCAGTATTTTCTTCACATATTTTTTTAAAATTTTACTAATGCATGTCTTGACCTACTGTTCACTCAAAAAATCAGTTGTGTATGTCATGTATTGCTTACACAATAAATAATTAAACTCTGACAAGACGTTCTGATTCAACTAAGTAAGGTTTTTTTTAAAAATCACTATGACAAACGTTAAGGAAAACTTCAATAGTTGGAAAATAGAGTGAGCATTGAAGTTTGCCATACTGGAGGCCGTAAATGGCTGGGAAGGGAAGGTTTATGGCTGGTGGTTGGTGGCGGCGGGCCGGCACATAGGCCGCGCAGCAGGCCGCAGCAAATGGCAGGGCAATCAGCGTGCGCCACGGGCGGCAGCGTTCAGCAATAGCAGCAGCGCAGTGGAGAGCAGGCGGAGACCTGTTTTTGCGTTAAAAAGTGCCTTGTATGTGGCGGAGCCTACGGGGGGGTTCAGGTTTTGAGTGGGTAAGTGGCTGTCAGGTGGCATTGCCACGGTGGAGCCGGGCCATAAGCTGTGGCATGCGGTAGATCTGAGTTGAACGCCATAGTTTAGCTCAAGTTGATCTCAGACAGCTCTTGTCTAGCTCTAGGCAGGCCTGGCGGCAGGTGTCTGCCTGCCCGCACAATACATAGTGGCATTGACTGTCGTCGGGCTTGTCGTTACCTGACTCTGATGTTTGGTCTGCCCCTCTACCGTTGAGGACGGTGACAACTAAGTGTTATAGGTAGTAGCTGTTCCGGTTACATCTGGAATCGCTAACAAAAGTTGAACGGGGTTTGCTTTTGCTTTTCGTGAGGTTCACGAAAATCTAAAGTTCTCACGTTTTTCTCGCTTTGATTTTCTTGAGGATTTGACACCTTGAAAATCCGAACAGAAAATTGTGTTGACCTTTTCAAGTTCAAGTTTTGTTTAAGTTAGTTGGACTCTCCCTTAGGGGGAGAGGGATAGAAACAGATTGTGTGTGAGGAAATAGGAGCGAGGAGACACAGACATAGCACATAAGCTGTGTGGGAAGCAGTGGTGTGTGTGTGTTGTGTGCCTTCTGTTTTTGTCTCACCTCTCTATTCTTTTCCTCACTTCTACATGTTATCATTGCAGAAGAGGAGGAGAATGTTAGGAAGTCCGTATGCTACACCGTATGGTGGTAGTATCGGAGGCCTGAGGATGCCTCTGTCGGTCGGTGTACGAAGGATGGGGCTGACACCGGCTATGGGCACGAGTGCTTCGTCCGCAGGAGGGACCACTCCTGTGATTGCTGGAACACCTGCTCGTCTGATGGACGACCTACAGGCGATTTGGCAAGCACGTCTGACGGGGGACAGTTTGGCTTATCGACTTCCGTCGATAAGGGCGGTACAGACTGTTAAGACGGTTGTTGATGCCTTGGGAACTGGTGCTACGACCTTTTGGCTGCATCAACTTGTGTGTGGAGTTATGCGTCACATGAAGAATTGGGGCCACCTACCAGACACTTCTGCGTATTGGCTAGAAAGGCAGCAGAAGACTTAGTTCCTGAAAGGCCAAGTACACAGCCAGAAAGACCCTGAAATGACCCTCTTCAAACGCTGGAGTGAGGTTGCATGTCTAAGGAGCACATTTGGACAGGCGCTCTCTGACGTGCAACAAAGCGCTGTCATGCCAAACACCAGGAAGAAATCTTTTCAGTTTGATCATGATGAAAACCAGCTCCAGCTCCAGGTGAATCCGGGTGAACCAAACAAGTTAATGTGTACAAAAAAGTACAAGCTCGCTGAAGAGCAGCGTACGGATGTCATTTCATTCTTGGAAAAGTACTGAAGAGAGTTAGGGCTTTCTGAGTCGAGTTGATGAAGACAAGATGCCAACAAATGAACGTCCTGATTTTTCTGCTCTTCGTTGTGATGTTACTAAGCACAGGAGGGCAGTCGTCCAAGCGGTGTGCATGATATGTGGTGAAGCATCCAACAAAGGTTACGCAGGAGGAACATATGCAGTTGCAAAGGAAGATCTCAAATTTTGAAAGAGATTTTCCAGGTGGGGTTCGCAGCAGTGCGAGATATGGTGCATATATCCGCTATTACCTTGCAGTGGCATTGACCAATCCAGACATAACCTTGAAAATCGCAGCGGTAGAGCTTCTGCGGTGCTACGTGGATCCCAAAATGCGTGGTATGTGGCTATGTAAAGCGGTTCCCGATCGCAGAGAGAAATTGCAGTTTCTCCCTTTGAGCTCATTGGAGATGCCTTCCGTGACTGCAGACGTACCTACCAAGAGTGGCTTCATGTATTGGAATCCGGTCGATGATTCCATTCTGCCTGATTGTATGCAAGAGGCAGTGGATAGGTTGATGGATGGCAAGGATCCAGCACCAGCACCTGACCAAGACATTCCTGTGGTTGATCGTGATGTGTTATATGCGAGTGACAGTGAGGCTAAACAGAAACTGCCAGAACTTAAGCAAAACAAATACGAGAGGTGAATCTGGAATCGTCAGATGATGAGGCGGACCAAGGTGGGGTGGACTCTAGCTATAGGCCTGACGCTCCTAGTCTAAACGAGATTTTTGCGGACGGTGAGGAAAGTAATGATAGCTACGTATTTCTTTACTAACGTTCATCATAGATCACTAGTGCAGTGATGATCAATACGTATTTCATCACTAACGTATCTTCTTGTTGGGATCCTGAGACTTTTTAAAAATTTCGACCGGTGAGTTGACATGGTCTGGGTCGAGTGCACGATCAGTCACAGTCCTGTGAGGTTGGGTAGCGATGGCATCCACGTTGCGGTAAGTCATGCTGGCAAGGGCTCTGGTGGCTTCCTTCATCTTCAGTCTGGTGTCTGCACAGAACAAGCAACCAAAAATATAACATATTTTTCAACAAAAGAACAAAAGAAAAGAGGGCTGAGCCTTGATGTACTCATTCTTCTCAGCTGCCTGCTTGTCAGCCTCGGAGACATTCCTGCCCAAGCCCGTTTTCCCCTTCATCTTGCGCTTCTTCTCGGCTGGTTCGGACACTTCCGGCGAGGCCTCAGGTTTGCGCTTTCCAGATGGTTCAGGTGTGGATGCGGAAGAAGAAGACGACGCCAGAGACAGGGGAACCTGGGCTGCGGGAGAAGACGACGAGGATGAAGAGGCGGTCGAGGAAGTGGCGGAGGTGCTCCTGGCCAGAGGCGTGGTGTGTCCAACCGCTGTCTTGGGCTGCTTTTTGGTCGAGGGGATGATTCGCAGTGGAGTGGATGTTGAGGAACTGCTCGATGAAGAGCTCGAAGAGCTACTCGACCAAGAGCCCGAAGGAGGTGTGTCAGCAGTAGCCTGCCTGCAGTTAGCTGAGCAGAAAGACGACGAGCAATGGCACTGTCGGCGGGTGGAAGTGCCTCTTCGGTTTCGGCTCCGCAATCTTAGTATACGTAGCTGCAACACGCGCTGAGAACTTGAGGCGCGGGATGCAGCACGAACAAGAGAATTGTTGGGATGGAAAACAGAGCCAGGATCAGCCGGGGCAGCCTGCGAATCAGCGATTGTTCTCTTGACCTCCTGCTTGGACCATCCTAAGTTGAAAAGTATGGCATATTTTCAACACGAGACAATGATGACGTCGTGGTTGAAGATGTGACACTCTGATATATTTTTTGGAGACGGAAAAACAAAAACGAAGTGGAACAAAGAATCGTGAGACATTCAAGCTCAAAAGAAAAATATGGCATATTTTTGGTTTGAAGACCTCAGCATCCAGATCCATCTCTTGTTGAAAGCTTTTCACGTAAGCGTTCACAGCTCCTAAACCAGGAGCAAAAGAAAATAATCATACTAGTGACCCAAACCCAAAAAACAATTCGGGCAACTATGGCCGCCGTAATTCAAACTTGTTCAAATCTAAGCAACAACTACAACAACAGACACAAAGCAACAACAAACAACTAGAACAAAGGAGAGAGCTTGCTCACTTGTAGGAGCTCCCACCCTTGGGCCTTTCGACAACATGTCGTACAGCTTCTCGTCCCATGGCCAGGTCACACCCTCTTCAGGCCAGCTCACAAAGTAAGCTTCAGTGAGGCACAATTCATCCATCAAGGCAAACGTCTTGAAGTCTCCACCTTCCTCTTTGCTTGCGTCATTTACCCACACCTGGATGTGCCAAAGTCGAGGGTTGTAGTTGAAAGTAGTAGCACCTTTTGGCTTAAACGCAAACCTTCACACAAAACCGAGATCGACAGAGCTCTCGACTTGACCAGTGTGCTCAGTCCCATGCTCTCCTCCAAGCTCAAGGTCAGAGACAATGAGCTTCAACTCAAGTGTGATCCACCATTTGTAGGTTAGGTAAGACTTGTTGACAGAGGGACCACCCATGATGTAGTGTTCGGAAAGCGATTTTGAGAGTGCAGCAATCTAGACACCTGAACAAAAGTGCTCAACTTGACCGGAAGCGGTCACGAAGCAAAATAAAATTCAAGTCAGGCCTGAAAACATGTTTTTTTTTTTTCTTCTTCTTCTTCTTCTTTTGATAGGGACGGAAACTCACCCGCATATGGTGAAATGCAATCAAAAATGGAAAACGGACCCAGTCCGGCCACTCGTTCCCAAAAACTGACGTCCGAAACCGGTTTTTGTGCCTTGGTGGCACCGAGTGTCGGCTCAAACCGGCTCACTTTCGGAAATATTGCATTTTTTTCTGAGACATCATTTGAAAGTGATTTTAGACCTTTTTCCGGACGGATTTGTTCACAAAGGGTCCATTGTCGGAATATGCTATATTTCTGTTTTGCGACAACCCTTGTAAAACCATTTTTGCCACTTCTATTTTTTTTGACAATATTAGGTTCTCAAGCGAGGCTACCTGTCTGCGCTGAGAACCCACTTCGTTGAAGTGGCAAAATCGATTCAGAGCACTCCTTTTGTTCCTGATTGCAACACGTTCGCAGAACAAGACCTGAAAATCAAGAAAGCTGTCTCCAGTAACTTGCCTGTAGCACGTTTAATGCAGTTTTTTTCTCGTGTGGTCACTCGTGGTCAGGAGTTTTCATGGGTTTTGGCTTCGAGGCTTGGGTGAAAATGTTCGAGCCTGACAGACTTTACAGATTTTAGCACAACTTAGCGCATGTTATGCACCCGAACGGTCAGTTTCGCAAAATTCAAGAACAAGACTCCCAAATTCTTGTGTTGGAGGGCAGACAAGCGTTTTCGTATTTCTTTCTTTTCGTCATGCTTCAACAGGGTCAGCGTTTTCTCCAGTGGGAACTTGACTTGTGCCTTGAACTCAAGCATCGAGGACTAAGCAGGGAAGGACTTGATGTTTTGTCATCGGTTGGAAGAGTGATTCCGATCAGGAGTTTTGATCGCCGCCGCAAAATTCGCCTTCAGGAAATCAAGACATATCTAAGGTTCTTTCCTTCCCCCCTCCATTACGCCTGGATGATCATGAACTGTTCTGAAAAATATGCCATATTTTTTGTCTTTTCAAAAAAGTTGCTTTGGTTATAGTTTTTAGTGTGTATAGTTACCAAAAATATGACATATTTTTCTTATCTGAAATGTTTTCTGCAACCCACAAGTGCAATGCCTTTCATTACTTGTACTTTAACTCTTGCAAATCCTCGGTGTGCCTAATCACAGAAAACTCGGTTCTCTGCGGATGGACTGTTTTTTGCTGGCACTCTTTCTCGTGTTTTGGCAAATATAGCCCAAAGACGAGGTAGAGAACACACCGCTGCTGGTTTTTTTGTTACCATTTCTTCTGGTTTTTTTCTTCGTTTCTTTTAGTTACACCCTGGGAGAGACGGTGAAAAAAACACCAAACCACGCTTGCTGGTCGTCTTCGGTTTCATGTCCGTCATATTAGACAGAAAAGTTTCCCAAGAAAATACCAACGCACTTACTGGCTGGCTGGAAAGCAATGCCAGGCGGAGTTTACTTGTAAAGCACAATATTGTAATCTCCTCGAGCTCCTTGCATTGTTGTCTGAACTGATTCCGACCCTTGAAGCTTCGTTACTGGTTTGTGCCATTCTGTCCTTTCCAGAGGGACCAGGCAGAGTAAGGGCAGAATGGCACAACGCCTCAAACTGGGTGCGCAGCGCCGAAAAAAACCTTAGTAGCTGTTTTTTTGCGCTACGCCATCCCTGGTGAAACTTGTTTTTCATTTGCGGGAGGGTACTGGCATGAAATTACAAATTTCTTCCGCTGTAAAATTTCATGCCAATGTTCTTCTTCCGACCCTGGAAGCTTCTTTACTTGTTTCTTCCATTCTGCCCTGTCCAGAGGGACCAGGCGGAGTGAAAAAACCCCTCAAACTGGTTACACAGTTTTTTTTTTTTTTTTCATTTTGCAAGTGTGGAGGAGAAACGAGCCGACGATCTGAAGTCTACTTGGTTTGACAACTTCGCGACCAGCTTGAAGTTTCGGAACGTCGGAGTGCCGAACGTTGGGAGTGGCCCCTACAACAACGGCCTCTGGACTGTCTTCGGAATTCTGAAATCTCAGCGCCAGAACCTTCCCCGCATGGTGCTTCGCCCGGGTCAGGTCAATGCTTTTCCAGAGGATTTGTTTGATGACGCGGTCGCCTTGACCCAAGCTAACATGAGAGAGCTTCAAACCAACAACATAGATTTCAAACGATTTTTTTATGATTATGTCTCCAAGCAGTGCACCAGGAGTTCCGCTTTGTTTGCCAGCGGACTTGTCAGTCGACACCCGGCCTGGCAATGAACCGGTTGTTTTCAAAGCTCTGAGAATGGAGGACCAGAACATTGCGTCGAACGACGCCCTCATCAAACTTCTCGAGAAACTTGATTTACAGCATCGCCAATCGGAAGTTTGGCGTTTCCAGCTTTTTACTGTAGATTCTAACATTTACAAGCGGATTTACAAGGTAGTAATTCTGTGCATGCATTCGAAAATATAGCATATTTTTTTAATTAATTGATGTCACAGGCTGTGTACGATCAAAGCCGGGGTTTGTCGCACTTGAAGTCCTGGATGTGTGTCTTCTTGGGCCATGGGCATGTTCACAAGTCCCTTTGTGTCTTGATTTGGCGTGATTTTAAGCGCCAGGTTTTTGGGCCCCTTTGGCATGAGCTTTTTCCTTCCAAAAAGTTCAGGATCAAACCTAGACTCAAGACGATTTCGGCAATCATGGCCTACGTTCGTCTTGCTTACCCCTTCATTCAAGCTGACCTTCTCAACAATTTCCAGTGCAATCAAGAGCTCTCCCCTGCGCAGAGGGCCGACCTCGGAGGTTTGCTGGTTTTGTTTGAGTGGTTCATGCCAGTGGTCAGCGAGTCATGTTTGTGAGGTCTGAAAATATGCTATATTTTTCTTCTTTGTGTTTGAGGCCCAAGATCTCGGCTGCGTGATCAGGGAGAACATGCCTGATCAGATTTTTGCTTACTTGCATCGCGCCCTCCATGTCCTTCTCCACTTCAGAGCTAACGAGTACTCGCACGTTTTGTGCCTGCACCTTCTGACCCTCAACTACTGGAGGCGCCACCAGCATCCGGCGTGGAGGGCTTTTTGTCACGACCCTCGGATCTTTTTTGAAGAGCGTTGCGAAGCAAACCTCAGCACCGTAGCGAGGCACTCTCTCACAGACCCCAATTGCGATTCGACGTCCAGCACGTCGGGCAGACCCTGTTGCTGGTAACTCACAGTCGAGGCAATGTTGCGCCTCCTTCTGAGTCCCAAGGCCAAAAGATCGAACCTCGCAGTGAGGAAGTCCAGATTGCTTACAACTTTTTGTCCAATCTGATCGAGAATGTACCCAGCCGGGGCAGCCCTTGACTGGGATTCGAAAGAGGACATGAAACAAAGACTTGCTGCCTTCGATCTAAAGGTCGAGGTCATGGATGATGTGTTGCAGAAGTTTGCCAAAAACGTGGATCGGTGTCGTCGAGTCACTGTTTTGACTGGCTAGTGACTGTTCGTGCCGCCATTGAAGACGGACTCGCTGACGATCCTGACGAAAGCGTTGATTTGGCCCGTGCGGAGTCAGGTGTGACAAGTCTCAGTGGTGCATCGTCCTCCATGTCATTTGGGGATGGACCGCCGGATGGTAAGGCACATCCATCCCAGAACCGCATTTTGCCTCGCCCTCGCCGAAGACGCCGCCGAGGTGAAGCACCGGCTTCTGACGGCGAGGACACTGACGGCACGGCGCAGAGCGAAGCTGGAGACATTTCAGACAGTTCTAATAGTGATGTGTCTCAATTTACACGAATCAGCATCTACTGTCGCCTCCGAGTCAGTGCAGCAGTCTTTGAGGCCTCCTGAGCGCAGAGCTGCATGTGGCGCCCGGGCGTCCACATGGCAGCTTCGGTTTTCTGAGGACATTCAGTCGGGTGCTTCTTCTTCCTCCCAGCAAAACACAATGTAGTGCACGTTGTTCTTAGTTTACATCGACAGGTTTGATGATGGTTGTTCCGGTCTTCGGTTCGGATTTAGAGTTTTCGTGCATTCTTTAGTTTCATTCATTGTTGCCAACCGGTAATCACTACCAGTTTTTGTAATCATTAAACTTCAAAAAATATGACATATTTTTGTTTCATGGAAATTCATTCTTCGGATTTTTGAGTTTGTCCCATGGGAAGGGTTCGCTTTCCATTGGCGCGGCACCTCACCTGTTGGGTTTTACAACTTGACCGGTTTCAAAGCTACCCTTCTTCAACTAGTTCAATCTTGACTCACGAGTTCCTGCACAAACAATCCTGTCATTCCTTTCGTCCCTTCATTTTTTCTTTCAAATCGTTGTTTGTTGTCAGGTTTTTTTTTGTTTTTTTTTAGCACGAGTTGAAATAGTAAAATATGTCATATTTTCGTCGTGTTGACATGTGTCTGTTTTTATTAATTACAAAAATCATATTGTACCCCTCCGGGGGGTAAATAAAGCAGTACGTTGGCAGGTCCAAGCGTTAACTTTCATCAAGATCACTAGTACTAGTGTAGTGATATCGATGATCACTATAGCTACGTATTTCATCACTAACTTTTTCAGTATACGTAATGCAAATACTAGAATAGGTAGTGATCATCACTACCCTCATCACTAAGTAAAAAGTATATCACTAAGCTCATCACTAACGTTTAACAGCGCTAGCGTAGTGATGCATCACTACGTGCGAAGTGATCATGCTTATCACTACTTTTTGAGCTTGTAGTGGGACCGGTACCGGTTCAAGACTTTCCTTCTCGTTTCCACGTGCACCGCTACTTGGAGTGAACACATGTGCAAGTGTTTAATTTGATGACATCAGCTGCGCATGCATGGCACAGTTCCGGAAATACGTCATAAAAATCTACCGCTTGAGACAAAATTGCAAGGCTGCACTGTTTTTCGATGGCTGAAACGTTAACTAGTACTGCTTTCATGACGCCACTACAACCCCGTTTATAAGTCAAAAGTCAAGGAATACCTTGATTTCAAGGTATTCCTTGATTTCAAGGGATTCCTTGGATATTTATTAAATTGATTTTCAAGGTATTCCCTATGTTGGTGAGATTTTACTTGAAATTTTAATAAGTAAACGACGATTTTCACTAAGTTTCTAGAGGACCGGAAAAAAAACACTCTGAAAATTCAAGTATTCCTTGACGCTAAAATTCAAGGTATTCCTTGAATTTA
Organism: Paulinella micropora; assembly: GCA_019918135.1. NCBI lineage: Eukaryota > Cercozoa > Imbricatea > Euglyphida > Paulinellidae > Paulinella > Paulinella micropora. Next base: position 51,919 of record WBZZ01005695.1, read on the forward strand.
GCGTCAAGGAATACCGTGACTTGAATTCAAGGTATACCTTGATTTAGCGTCAAGGAATACCTTGACTTTAATCCAAGGTATACCTTGGATTTAGCGTCAAGGTATTCCTTGAATTGGAGTCAAGGTATACCTTGACTTTCATCCAAGGCATACCTTGACTTTAATTCAAGGTATACCTTGGCTAAATCCAAGGTATACCTTGAATTTAAAGTCAAGGTATACCTTGACGCTAAATTCAAGGTATAACTTGAATTTAAAGTCAAGGTATACCTTGACGCAAAATTCAAGGTATACCTTGAATTTAGCCAAGGTATACCTTGAACTTAAAGTCAAGGTATACCTTGACTCTAAATTCAATGTATGCCTTTACTTTAAAGTCAAGGTATACCTTGACGCTAAATTCAAGGTATACTTTGGATTAAGATTCAAGGCATACCTTGGCTTTGGAGTCGAGGTATACCTCATCAAGATATACCTGGACTCCAAATTCAAGGTATACCTTGACACTAAATCCAAAGTATACCTTGAACTTAAGTCAAGGTATACCTTTGACTTTAAAGTCAAGGTATACCTTGAATTTAAAGTCAAGGTATTCCTTAGAGAGAGCGGTGTATAGAGAGAAGGACAGAGGAAGACAGAGAGAGAGACAGAGAGAGAGAGAGAGAGAGAGATAGAAGAGAGAGACAGAGAGAGAGAGAGAGAGATAGACAGAGAGAGAAAGAGAGAGAGAGAGAGAGAGAGAGAGAGAGAGAGAGAGATTAACGCTAAGTTCAAGGTATGACTTGACTCTAACTTCAAGGTTTTGTTGACTTAGTTTCTAAGTCAAGAAAACCTTGAAGTTAGAGTCAGGGAATACCTACTGTTGCGCATTTCCCAAACCTTTCTTGGACGGCGGCCTACTACGCTTTCCCTTTGCCATAGCAGACGGGGAATTCTCTGCTTCTGTTCCCTTTTCTCCCGAATTCTCAGACACTTACGGACAACGGGGTGGATAAACACAGACACTGTTACACATCCAATTAACATTAAATATTATTATACTTGTATACGATACAGGAAACACACGGACCAAATGCCTAGAACAAGAAGGACAAGGGTACACACATAAATAGGGACCTACCAAAGGACGAGAGGGTTCGGAACTTTACTTTTACTGAGATATTTGAATAATGACACGTCACTAAGTGCCCCAACCCCAGACCGCCAAAGCATTAATATTTCACCGTTACACTTAGAGTGATATAGGTAAAAATATGTAATTGTCATGGGGGTGGGCCGGTTTGACTAAATACTATTATTAATCAATAAATTATCAATTGCTCCCCCTATTTACGAATAACGGCCCCATCTACCTTATGCTACTAACTTTGCATATATGATGGTAAATATGTGTAGCCCTATTCAGAAATTACCGGAGCCGTACTAACAACTATAGCACTAACGCAATACTAACTTGGTATCCCTCTAACCAACTTAACTTATGCTGACGCAGTAGTCAAAAGTCCAGTTGTTGCGCCGCCCACCGCGCGCTCCCCCATTCTCTTGCTTCCATGAAGCCGCCGGGTCCCTTAACTTCCCGGCTCCCATCCGCCATCTCGCCGACGCTGTAGTCCTCAGCCCGGGTCGTGGAACCACTTGCGCAGAGTACGCTCCACCAGCTGGAATCGCCGCTCCGGGTCCGCATCTGCGCCGCTGTCGCTTTCGCTGCCTCCCACACGCCCGTCGCGTTGGTCGTCGTCGTTAGAGTCACCTTGGTTCCCCGACTCCATAAAATAACCTTGCCCTTTCCTTGGGCTCTTCTGACTGGACTCAGCCTTTCCTTTCCCCTTCTTTTTCTTGCTTCTGCGCTCTGAGCGCTTCTCCTTCTCTTTCTTCTCCTTCTCAACTAACGGCTTAGGTGGGTTAATTATGTTCTGCTCCCCCATCACTGGGGCTAAGCCTTTCCTCTCACTCTCTCTTTCCTGATCTGTATGCAGCCCGCAAAATCGCCCTCAACAAACCACAAGCTGCCTCTCGCAACAACACATTCTCACTCTCCATGTCATGCGTGCATACAAAACATTGCTGCCCACCTGACACTCGCCCCTCACATTGACGATATACTTCTCTCTCTTGTACTACCATCACTTTGCCCATGTGGGCCTTCTCCTTTACCATGCCTACTCTGTCTCGCCCTGTCAAAAATCTCATCGTCCTTTTTTATGCTTTCACCTTCTCACCTTCTGTTCGTCCCCGCTTGCTTGCTTCTATACTTTTGCCTTCCCCCCTTTTTTTAACCTGCTCTTGGCCTCTGCCCCTGCCAGATTGTGCTTCCTTTCGTCCAGACCAGACAAAATCTTGAAAATAAGTTCGCCCCAGAATTAGGAGATGCGATTTTCCAAGGTCTAGTTGCTCACTATAAACTAATTCATCCAGTAGCCCATATTCGCGGCCTGCCTCAGAACTTGCTGGTCTCAGAGCCTTAAGTTTATGTTTCTTGTCCGTCCACGTTTCCAACTGCTTGACTGAAACGACAAGCTCTTCCGCACCCAAAAATTCATCTGGCGCCTCATCTATCTGATTTCTTTCTTTACCATCATATTCCACAGTCAATAACAGCCCTGGGCGCACGCCCTCCAGTCGCGGCACTCGATAAAACTACTACCACACATGCAAGTTCAATTAGTAGCGCATCTCGGATGCATCACACTTCAAACTTGGCATACGAGTCAAACTTTTATTATTTCAGTCTTTTCCAACACACCAGAAAAAATTCTTCCGAGCCTGAACTACGTGCAATGGTCAAACGCGGTCTGTATCTATGCAAAGTGAAACCTGCCTGTTCAAGCATCGAAAATGCAAGCCTATGCCCTTGAGGCCGCTTGCTCTCATCTGCTACCAGGACATATTTGATCGGTGGACATGTGCGTATGAAATGCAACACTACTTCCTTGTGCCCTGCCTGCCAGCTGTCCAGAATAGAAACACCACCAAGTTGCCGTTATTTTTTGAAGTAACGCTCCAAATCAACTGTAGCATTCCACCACACGACAGGATCTTGTTGAGTCCACAACTCTGCATGTCCCCTTTCTTGGCGCACAACACTAGCCTTGCCCAATTTCAAGTTCCATTCCCTAGAACGATCGTTTTGCTCCAAACCCGTCACGCGTTCATACCCAAAAACCATTTCTGCAAGAAGAAAGTTTCCCAACTCCACAACCTATATCCCAAAACATGTAATCTGCCCTTTCGCAATACGGTACCACATTCACTGCTGATAATACTCCTGTCATCCTTAGAGTTCCCCCTATTCCCTGCTCAGCAAGGTCTAGGAGGTCGACACTGTTTTTGAATGCACCATGAATCGCCAAGACATCGGACACAGCCCAATTTCTTGGGCCAGGTTGTGCTATGAACAGGGGCCATAACGCGTTGCAAGCTCTACACTTTGACTGCGTAAAGATATTTACACTATCGCAACCTGTCACCTCACACCTCCAGGGGGGCAGCCTTTTTACCAATGTTGTTGACATCGCCTACCACCAGGTAGGCATGCAAACAACTTTGCGGACTAGTGTACATGTGCACATCAATTGTAGAAAAAAAGGCCAAGGATTATCTTACAAAAACCAAGGTATGCCTTCACTATGCTGGGCAATTCCCCGCCCTCCCGGTACAGAAGTTCATGTATAACTTCATGACTCTTGTAGCGAGCTTCTAAGAGTCTCCCCCTCACTTTGTCAGTGAAAACTAATTTTCTTCCCTTGGCCACTTCTATGGCTCGTGCGTACTTCCGTTCCTCCGGACAAACTGAGTCGCTCTTTAATACTCACCCCCATACTATTAGGCCATGATGACAGTCCCAGGTTTACCAATCCACAGTTTCCCCATCCGCTTGGCAATCTTGGGGACAACGTAAAAACCCCTCCCGTCCTGGATGTCGACCAGGGACAAAATCCCGCATCGAAACCCACACCGCAACGCACCCTTTTGCTTCCTGCGGTTCGTGAGCTTTCTCATACTCGATGAAATTTTGGTGGCTACAGCTAATAAAGCCTAGCAACAACACCCCCCCCCCCCCCCCCGGGGGACACACACCAAGTACATCAATCGATAACTACATTAATAAACACACACCATACTCATTCTGGTGACCATCATTAATTAGTATTATTAATATATATTTACAATGTAAAAAATGTCCCCAGAAGGGGACTCTCCGCCAATTGTGTTTGGTGACTGCCCAACTGGACGGGCAGCACCCAGAAAGTGACTTTTCATTGGTTGTGACCGGCATCCTGACCAACTAGGAAGGCCTGGGCAACACGGGGCACCTAGTACATGCATCTATCCGACTATGTGCGACCCGAAAAATCGGGCCTTGCCCATGACGTCGGCGGTGTACCAAGATGGAATCCTTCGGACCAGCTCCAACTTACCCCAAGTGCAGGAATAGGGTCACAACCGACAGCATTGTCAACTTGTAAATAATTGGCTTGTGTATGTGTTGCAATATACACCAACGATAACACCAAATACCTCACATGATCCATAACTACATCAATAAATACATAGGCATGGTCACATATGTATCAGGAAAGGTAGGTCTACCTGTTTCGCAGCCACAGTCACAGGCGCAGCAGGCGCGGACGATTGCAAGGATGACGAGTTAACAGACGAAGAGGAAGAAGACGAAGAGGAAGAAGAGGAAGTGGACGTCTTGGAGCCTGAATTAAAGTGGTCATGAGCATGAGTCTGGACCGAAAGCAGCATTCTTTCTCTCTCCCTCTCCCTCTCCCTCTCCCCCCTGACATATCCAAGGTATACCTTGACCTAGTCAAGATATACCTTGCAATATCAAGGTATACCTTGATATTCCAAGCATGAATGCCATTGCAGACCATGTCCATATGGCTGTTGCACTTATACAAGATTTTACTTTTTAATAACCCTTCTTCTGCACAAAAGAATTTACTTTTCACCAGCCTTTTTTTTGAATTCATCCGGCAAACGGCCACAGTTAGTAAGATTCTCTACTGGCTCCCACGAATCGTACTTTTGGGAATACCCTTTCCAACGAACAAGATATTCCTTTTTCCCACTTATGCTCCTCTGTTTCATTAAGGCCTCCACCTCTGCTTCACCTTCCACATCGTCGTCACTAGCAGACGAGGAGGCCTGCATCCCTGAACGCCAGGGGTAGTACATGTGTGTGCGTGACTGTGTCTGTGTGAGAGTGCACTGATAGTACCTGAGCTGGACTTGGACTTGTTGGTCTTCTTTTCACTCTTCTTCCCCTTCCCCGTCTCTTTCTCCTTCTTCTCCTTCTTCTCCTTCTTCTCCTTCTTTGGCGCTTCCTACAGCCTTGCCATCCGTCCACTCAGAGTCGTCGGAGTCGTCGGTGGATGAGCTTGCCTCCTCTTCCTCCTGCTCCTTCGCCATCTCTTTCTTCTTCTTCTTCTTCTTCTTCTTCTTCTTCTTCTTCTTCTTCTTCTTCTTCTTCTTCTTCTTCTTCTTCTTCTTCTTCGCCATCTTGCGACGCTTGGCGCAGCTTCCTACAAGCGCCAGTTCAAGTGTTTCATACTTGTCTGTACTACATAACTTCATGCACGCGTGCGTACACAAACACACATAACACACAGCCGCACTCATACAAGTAGTCAAGGTATACCTTGACATAGTCAAGGTATACCTTGAACTAGTCAAGGTACACCTTGCAATAGTCAAGGTATACCTGGACTATTTCAAGGTATACCTTGATATTCCAAGGTATGCCTTGAAATATCAAGGTGACGTATATAGATAGATAGATAGATAGATAGATAGATAGATAGATAGATAGATAGATAGATAGATAGATAGATAGATAGATAGATAGGTAAATAGATATATAGATAGATAGATAGATAGATAGATAGATAGATAGATAGGTAGATAGATAGATAGATAGATAGATAGATAGACAGTACACAAACACACCCTAACACACAGCCGCACTCACATACATACCCTTCTCGCTTTCGTCAGATTCGTTGTCCTCCTCCTTGCTCTCTGATCAGCGATGCTTGCCTACAAGCACCACGCATGCACGCGTGCGTGCACAAATTAAACGCACACTAACACACACACACACACACGCACACACATACGCTTGGTCTTCTTTCTCTTGCCTCCCTTGCTTTTTTGCCTGGAGCGCCACAGGGCCAAACGAGTCGTCCATTTCCAATGATTCCCTTGGCACATAGACCGTACCCTTGAGTAAACTATGATTCTAAACATATTCTCGTCACAGTATAACAAGTTCAGGGTGAAATAGTTGAAAAAACTCCACCAGAGCTCCTCCGCCTTCGGGTCGTAGTCGCATGCATTGTTTGGGTCCATGGCCATGAACCACCGCTCCATAGCTGCTTACAACAAGTCAAGGAGAGAGACATGCACATGTACGTACGTATGCATGGATGCACGTATGGATGTATATATGCACGCATGTATCTATAGATGACTTACTTGTGATGTTGTTGCTGTGTACGAGCCAAACGCTCTGAAGTATGCAACTCAACAAATTGTTGAGAAACGTCAAGTCGTCAGATGACTTTGACACTTCCGGGCAACGTTGGACACGCAGTTCGCGAGGGGGACATTGGCGCTGGACCGGCTGCAAATTCGTTAGCCCGTAGCAAGTGCGATGGTAAGCGTCCACGTTGCCCAAAGGCTTGATGTCCTCCCCCCAAGCCGTAGCGGCAGGGTAAACACGTTGCAGGTCTGCAAATGTAAACGTCTCGCGAAGACCCCAGCTAGTGAGCACACCAGGACAATGTTGGCAACGTCTCTCTCTCTCTCTCTCTCTCTCTCTCTCTCTCTCTCTCTCTCTTTCCGGGCCCCTCTCAATCTCTCTTTCAGAACAGCTAAAGTATGTATACTTTCAAAAGGCAAGGTATACCTTATTGACAGGCAAGGTATGCCTTAAACAGCCAAGGTATACCTTGAAAAGCCAAGTCATACCTTATCAAAAGGCAAGGTATTCCTTAAACAGCCAAGGCATACCTTGAAAAGTCAGCTCCGAGACGACGACGAAATATAGCAAAGCCTGAGGGAAGAAAAGACTGTACCTCCGAGACGACGACTCATTGTCAGAAAACGCTCCTTTGTCCGCAAGTCCTGCAGCACTGCCTTTGATGCTTCGAGCGTTTTCCCTGCCCCACAAAAAACAAAAATCAAACGAATAAAAACCAGTCGGCCCCTTCCCCCCCCCCCCCCCCCAATCTCTCGCTCTCTCTCTTCCTGTACATACTTGCTTCGTCCTGGCCATCTCGCATTGCGCGCACCCCCTTCTCGTCCTCATGGACACACCAACATGAGTCCCGGTACTTGTTGTAGTCTTCCATAAGTGCTGCGAACACTTGCTGGTCATGGCGGCTCATGTTCAGCTGGTTAGCGAAGTTTTCCAGCTTGGCATAATGCCCTTTCCGTTCAGCCGTTTTGCCGTTGAAGCAAACGTCCCTGATGTACAGTATCTTAGCATCCGGCGGAGGTGCAAGCTGCTTCGGATGCCGCGGCCGGTCCACGGCTTCGGCGTCGCCTCCCCCCTCTTCATCGTCCTGGTCGTCGACTCCCTCTGTCACACGCCCTGCCTGGAGACGCGCTACTCTGACCTCACTGCGGAGTTTCTCTGTCCACACACACAAACACCATTTTTTGTGTGCTTTCTTTTATTATTATTATTCTTCTTATTACTACTACTACTACTGTTATTATTATTATTATTATTATTATTATTATTATTATTATTATTATTATTATCATTATTATTATGGACACCGTGATAGCCCAGTGGTCAAGTTCTACCATCTGGGCCCTGTCGCCAGTTCGATTCCCGTCGGTGCCACCAGTATTTTCATTGAACATACCGGTCTATTTCTGGACCAGTATTTTCATTGAACATACCGGCCCGTCTGGAAGTGTTGGAACTGCCCTTGCGGGGGTGTCATTAGAGCTTATCGTCAATTCTTCGTACTCCCCTCACGGGTGAGACGATGGAGGCGCATGTGCAGAAATGCATCAGCCATTGACAGAGAAGCACTATCATTATTATTATTATTATTATTATTATTATTATTATTATTATTATTATTATTATTATTATTATTATTATTATTATTATACCCTTTTGTTTCTCCCACATACCTAATTCCTGCTGGCGTTGCTTCAACTCCTTGCGCAACTTTGCTGCCTCTGCTTTTTGGTCTCGCTGGAGTTGCTCATACTCTGCCGAAAGCTGATTAGCGAACTCCTGAATCCATTCGGCGGGGCAGCTCTCGCGCCAGTACATGTCCCACAAAGCCTCTTTGCGGCACTCGAACTCAAGGTTATCGTTGATGCCGTTCTTTTGGACCCTATTTAGTATCCTGGTCCGCTCTGTTCGAGGGAGGTCATGGAAAACAAACCGCCTCTGCCATACCATGCTGCGTATTTGTGGGTCCATTCCCAAGGCAATTTTCCTTCGTCGATATATTTTTTTACCATCATCTTCTTGATGGCCAAGCTATGTTCTATCCACGCCATCTCCTCTTCGCTGATCGGCGGGAAATCGCCCTTGAGATTATCCTGCCACGCAGCATCCGAACAAATAGACATGCAAGGACTTAGCCTTTCAATGTTTACCTTACATATCCAAGGTACATTTTGAAATAGTCAAGGTATACCTTGCAATAGTCAAGGTGTACCTTGAACTAGTCAAGGTATACCTTGCAATATCAAGGTATACCTTGATATTCCAATGTATACCTTGAAATATCAAGGTATACCTTGAAATATCAAGGTGACGTACATAGAAAGATAGATATATAGATAGACAGATAGATAGATAGGTAGATAGATAGATAGATAGACAGATAAATAGATAAATAGATAAATAGATAGATAGATAGATAGATAGATAGATAGATAGATAGAATAGATAGATAGAATAGATAGATAGAATAGATAGATAGATAGATAGATAGATAGATAGATAGATAGATAGATAGATAGATAGATAGATAGATAGATAGATAGATAGATAGATACGTACATTGCAGACAGCATACAGGTGCTGGCACGCGGTAACTGCTTCCTGCACCCATGGTTTGACCCTTTTCCTGACTTCGTCAGGGATCTCGGACAACTCTAAATCCCCTACCGCTTCCACATCCACAGTCCAGCCTGGCGTGGCCGTGAGTTCCCTCCACATTTTGTCAATACCAGGAAGGAAAGGGCTGTCCTGACCCCAATTTGTGTCAAGTTGCTGCACCTTATTCTGGCGTTCCTTCTTGCCCCCCTCCTTCTCCTTCTCTCCCTCCTCCTCCTCGTCCTCCTCTACCTCCTCCACCTCTTTCTCTCTCCCTCCCCCCCTCGAGCTCCTTGTCCTTATGCTCCTCCTCATTCTCCTTCTGCTCCTCCGTCCCCTGCTTCTCCTGTTCCTCTTGCTTAAAACAGGAGATGAAGGAGAAGCAGGACCAGGAGATCTAGAAGCAGGAGAAGAAGGAGAAGCAGGAGCAGGAGATCTAGAAGCAGGAGAAGAAGGAGAAGCAGCTGCAGGAGAAGAAGAAGAAGAAGAAGAAGAAGAAGAAGAAGAAGAAGAAGAAGAAGAAGAAGAAGAAGAAGAAGAAGAAGAAGAAGAAGAAGAAGAGGAAGAAGAAGAAGAAGGAGGAGGAGGATCCGGAGGCTTAGCTTTATTCCGAACAGAGTTGGTTGGTCTAATTCGTCCTTTGGGGGGCATGGCTCACCACACGTCTACAACCTACATATCCATTTTGCAATCTGTGCAAATTGTTTGCAAACGTGTGCTGAGCCATGTGAACGAACATTGCTGGCCATGCAACGCGTACGGTTTTCAAGCAACCAAAAATTGATGGGGACCCGGAAATTTTTGCAACAAATTGTTCAGGGAAATTCACTTATGTGCTGTTGGCAAGGTGTGCTGTGATATTGGCTCGTACCTCTTGACGGGTTGGCAAGCTTTCCCTCTCGAGTTGATGGGGTCCTTAGCAAAAAATCAAATCAAACCAGAAATAAAAAACTAATAGCTATAGGCAACGCAATTGTTCAGGCTGACCAGAATTCTAGAAGGGCCGGGGGAGTTATTAATGGTAACTGTTAGTCTCTTCTTCAAGTCGGTTTTCTGTTTAGATATATTGCTTTGTATACGTAATATTATTATTTTATGTTATGGATATATGTTCTTGTAAATGGTAGGGTATACCTTAAAATCTCTCTCTCTCTCTCTCTCTCTCTCTCTCTCTCTCTCTCTCTCTCTCTCTCGCAGCCCGGATGTCCCTGGTACTTGCCACACGCAAGGCAAGGCAACAAGGATCCTCCATATGCCAGTGCAGTAAATGCGGTGGGAGCCGCCGCATCTCATATTCCATGATGTGAGTGCCTACAACCGTTTAGTACTTCTTGTTGTGCTTTCCCTAATACTTCCTCAGTGACTGCTATAATTATCTGTTGTACTTGGTACTCCCAAGTCTGACTTCTGTGTTGCCAGAAGAAAACACATCAAGAAGCACGGTGTTGCAGGTCCTGGAAACAAAAGGAAACGCACAGGAAATACAAGGAAACGTCA
>WBZZ01005695.1:72500-80000 GCA_019918135.1 Paulinella micropora
GAATTGGCAAGAAATTACTATTTCCAGTACAACCGCAGCAACACAAACGATTTTGCACGCGAGCAGTATACAGGAAAAGGGACAGGAAAGCTGCAAGCAATGTCCTTTCTGAAAGTCAAGGCACGCAGTACGACCCGAATTCAGACAAGTTACCAACCCCGAGTATGTTGGGAATCGCGCTGAAAGCTACCAAGGACATCAATTCCTTGAAGCCTATCATCTGTTTTCAGCCGACTGCTTCCTACTGTGGCAGCAAAGCTCCTGGTCCCCCCCCCCCCTTTTCCTCCTGCTCCTCCTTTTCCTCCTTTTCTCACACATTCACGCCATGTCACCACTGTGTCTAGCGTCCGTTGTTCAACCCATTTCGCTGCGCGCTGCTGATGCCAAGGCAAGATTGCAATCACGTTGTCACTGCTGGGGAGCAGGTGTCGAAGAGGTTGACAATGAAGACACGTCAAATAGTAAATAATTATATTCCCTAAATATATATATATACAGAATGCACACGCATTGAACAATTAGTAAATACAAAAATACGTTCATTCGTATGTACATGCGTATACGGGACGTCAACGACGAATGAAGAACAGCAGCCAGCGCGGGAGGACAAGGTAAGCAGTTTGCAAGAGTGCGTGATACAATGTGTATGTGTATATTCTGGTACATGCACACAGACAGACAGACACACAGACAGACACACACACACACACACACCCACACACACACACACACACACACACACACACACACACACAGACAGACAGACAGACAAATAAACAGACACACACACACACACACACACAGACAGACACACACAGACAGACAGACACACGCATTATTGCGAAATGCCCAATAACATTGTATATCCAACAAACATGGCACTAGCATGGTATGTGTCGTTGAATTTTAGGAGACAACGGCATTGTTGGAGAAACATCTCCTAGCGGCGCTGAAGTATAGAGAACAAGATCTGCAGTGGCAGCAAAGGAAGTTGGAGGAGGGGACGTTGGGCTCAGCTGAAATTCCGAAAATGCAAACCCGTTTCTACCTAAACGTCCGAGCCGTTCTGCCTCAGGATAACCAATTGCATACCACCTTCCCATTACAGAACGTGAGTGTGGCTAGGGATTTGTTCGGAAAGATCTTGTATGAAGCTAAGAGCTCGGGGGTTGCCATCGTCTTGTTTGGGGGCTACCTGCAGGAAAAGCAGAGATCCGGCGTGGCCCTGGACCTGTTCGGCGTGAACCTGCGCCAAGCCAGGGGGGGCGCGGGTGTGGCTAGGGACAGCTACTGGATGTTCTTGTATTGGAACAAAAGCAGCGAAATTGAGGTCTCTTTCGGGCATAACTGTCTCGTTTAAAGCGGCCTGGTGCTTGTCGACAAACACCGAAAAGCTGGGCACCAGCGATAGGCGCAGACGGTCCATCGCGTCCCGGAACGTGGCTGGGCAACTTTTTTGGAGGTCACTAGCAGCGATTCTGCCACCGAGCAGTGCATAGCCAGGGTGGTACGAGGCCAACGCCGCACAACTCGAGGCGGCGAGTCCATCCAATTCAGAGGTCGAAATCCCCTGTCGTATGCCAGCAATTGTTTGTCGGGCCACCTCAACCGCGCTCGCGCCTGGCAGGTCAGTTGCGAGGAGAGAGACTCTGCGAAGCACTTTGTCAAAAGACACGGGCTCCAAAGAGCCATCTCTTTTTCGGACTTGCATTTCGCGCGTGCTTGCATTAATGGCACAAGAGAAAAAAAATCATTCTCTGCTAAAATGTTGGAAGCCAAAGTAGGTAGCCAGCACGGCATCTGTTATTAGTAGTTCTCCTTTCCCAGTAGCTGCGAAAATCAGATAGAGAATCCCGTGAATAACACGGTTCTGAGCCCACCACACTTTGCCACCCAGGAGGCCTTCTTCTTGTTTGTCCATCACGCCTGATAACCAGACGGCTGCCGGCACGAGCGAAAGTAGCCTCAATTTATCTTTGGTCGGGCCGGCCGAGTTAATTGCGGCGGTGGCCAGTAAGAACCGGGCGGGTAGGCAGCCGGCCGCGAATAATAGAGAGTTATCTCTGGTAGAAGTCTGTGTGTCTGGTTGCATGGCTCAATGGATAAAAACAAAGATAGACAAGATTTAATTGTCCACAGTTCAAATCACTCTTGCTGCTTCCTATGTTTTCTAGGCACACTTTTTTTTGTTTTAATGATTTTTTGGCGCGAGATTTCTTCGGGAGGGGCGTGTACGAGGAGCAGGGATCCGGCGTGGCCCTGGACCTGTCCGGCATGAACCTGCGCCAAGCCAGTGAGAGTGCGGTTGTGGCTAGGGACAGCTTCGGGATGAGCAGCGGTCTGGCGCCAGCTTTGTTGGGGGGGGACCTGTACAGGGAGCAGAGATCCGAGGACGTGGCCCTGGACCTGTCCGACGGGGAGAGCGCGGGTGTGGCTAGGGACAGCTTCGGGATGTTTCTTGTACGAAAACAAGAGCAGCGGTCTGGCGCGAGATTTCTTCGGGAGGGACGTGTACGAGGGGCAGAGATCCGGCGTGGCCCTGGACCTGTTCGGCATGAACCTGCGCCAAGCCAGGGAGAGCACGGGTGTGGCTAGGGACAGCTTCGGGATGTTCTTGTACGAGAACAAGAGCAGCGGTCTGGCGCGAGATTTCTTCGGGAGGGGCGTGTACGAGGAGCAGAGATCCGGCGTGGCCCTGGACCTGTTCGGCATGAACCTGCGCCAAGCCAGGGAGAGCAGCGGTCTGGCGCGAGACTTGTTCGGGAGGGGCGTGCAGCAGGCTAGAGAAAGCTCAGGCGTGGCCCTGGACGTGTTCGGCGTGTCCATATACGACTCCCAAAGCTCAGGCGCGGCGCTGGACTTGTGGGGCGTATACTTGTGGGAAGCCCAGAAAGTAAATTGTTTTTGCGTACCGTTGATGTAACAATGTTTTGGGTGTGCATCTATGCACGTGAGTGTGTGTGTGTGTGTGTCTGTGTGTGATCTGCTGATTCATTCGCGAGACTTGTTCGGGAGGGGCGTGCAGCAGGCTAGAGAAAGCTCAGGCGTGGCCCTGGACGTGTTCGGCGTGTCCATATACGACTCCCAAAGCTCAGGCGCGGCGCTGGACTTGTGGGGCGTATACTTGTGGGAAGCCCAGAAAGTAAATTGTTTTTGCGTACCGTTGATGTAACAATGTTTTGGGTGTGCATCTATGCACGTGAGTGTGTGTGTGTGTGTGTGTCTGTGTGTGATCTGCTGATTCATTCCTTGAGTTGCTATACATTATCAATAGGCGTTGAGGGCGCTCCAGCGCGCAGAGCAAGCGAGACACAGAGAAAAAGCAAACAAGACCCTCGCGTTTCTACAGAGCCAAGCCCAGAAATTTACGCAAGAGGACGTCAGCGTGGTCCTCAACAAGGATCAAATCAACTCTTGGGTGCGAGCCTTTACAGATTTAACAGATCTGTTCCCACCATCGGGTCACGAACAACAAGGAGAACAAGCCGAGGAAGAAAAACAAGAGGAAGAAACAGTACAAGAGGTTAGTGATGAAGTAGAGGAAGTAGAAGAAGAACAGGAAGAAGAAGTACAGGAAGAAGAAGCACAGGGAGGTCCCACGACTAGGCAACAAACAAAGCAGGCAACACCAAACAAAAAGGAATCAAAGAACAGGAGTTAAGGCTAGGTGTTGATTGAACACAAGAGCGGTAAGATTTTCGACTTAGGGTTCTTGTTGGTTTGGAGTAACTGTTTTTATTATTAAAAATAATATACTGTATGTTCTTGGCATGTGTATATGTGGCCAGGCAAGAGAAGGCTAGGTGACCGGACATCACGGACTCTGTACCTAGCACGATCCCTAGTTCACGGTTGGGGGGTTTTTGCGGCGGACAAGCTGCAGCAAGGTGAATGTTACGCGGCCGAGGTGGTGGACAATAAGAGAGTTAGGGAGGTCTATCATTACCTTGACTGTCTGACCCTGTTGCCTGAAAGAACACAGTATCGTCGGAAATGCCAAGCGATGGTCGTCCTTGTTGACCAGGCAAGGGACAAAGAAACATTGCAGCGTGGTCTTGTGGTGGTTCCCCGAGGCTATGTTAATTACTTGAATCACACTGACAAAACAACGCTAACGCGAAGATAGAAATTAGGATTAACGGCACTATCATGGATTTCTTGCCGTGGGCCCAGGGTGTCAGTCCTGGGGTACTGAAATCCCTGGCTTGGGAAAGGCCAAGCCGGGATTCTCAGCCGTTGAACAAGAGGCTTGCTGGTTTTCCTGGGCTGTCCGCTCTGCGGGATTTGTTAGAAGATTCGGAACATAACATAGAAATAGTTATAATACCACTCCAGGACATCCACGAAGATGAAGAGTTACTAATTTACTATGGTGCACATGATGTGACACAAGATGCGAGCATTGCTGGAGACCAAACGCACTTACAAACCCTTACTCTATTCAAAAACCAGCCACAATACTCGAAAAACCTTGAACCTAGCCCTTACTCAACCCTACCTTTAAACCTAATTAACCTTGACAAAGGGGCGAGCACGGTCACTCGTGGTCTGGTAAACACCTGTATTAAATAACTGTTACTGAAAATAACAATACTGAGACAATTCCCGCCAGTCTAACTGCCGACGTCACACAAAAGATGTACCTCTGGAAAATTGACCCAGGAACTTCAACTGCCTGATATTGATATGGGTAATAATGATATTAATAATTATAAAAAGCTGGTGCCAGACTTGACTCGAAAGGTATCCAGAGTCTAATTGACTGTATTAATAACTTTAATAACTAATAATACTACGTGACTACTAACCGTAACGATTACTGCTAACGTATAAAAATACCAAGACTGACATATTAATAACTGAGGAGGAAGAGTCTATTGATTAATTATCTAATGCAAAATGGTCGAGTCAGAAATTGAAAATTTACAAGGTAGAAAAGATAATTTACAAGGTAGAAAAGATATACTGAGTATCTTTTTCAGTTTTGGTTGTGCGCACTTCTATAGGTATTGATCAGTGTCGGGCAAGTTCCATAAAGTTTACGCATCCTAGTCTCGGATACGTTGCTCTGAGCTAACTGTTCTACTATCTTGAGAAACGAGCCCGGCTTCGAAAAAGAAAGGGCTCGCGGGACACTCGAAAAAGAGTTAGTATGTCGTTCTCCAAATTCTGCGAAGAAATAATGAAATACATCATACTTCCGTTTATTTACAGTACTAGTGAAAGTAATTGTTATTAATATTAAAAACTGTAGTGTTGGTTTAAAATTAAGTGCTGTAAACTGCAAACGGGCGCCCTACGCCAACCCCGCCTCGCAGCGCGGCGAGGCGGGGTCGGCAGCGCGGTGGTTGGCGTAGGCGCCCCCATCCTACTGCTTCAGGTGCACATGCCCTGCGGGCCAAAACACCTCTCTATC
Source organism: Paulinella micropora (assembly GCA_019918135.1). Classification (NCBI taxonomy): domain Eukaryota; phylum Cercozoa; class Imbricatea; order Euglyphida; family Paulinellidae; genus Paulinella; species Paulinella micropora. The sequence continues at coordinate 77,917 of WBZZ01005695.1, forward strand.
TAAATCTATTGCTGTTGACATTCAAGACAACAAAAAAAATTGATTGTTCTGTTTTGGTTGGAATTTCAGTTTTGGTTGGAATTTTGATCTTGGGTGAAAATTTGAATTTTTCAAATTAACTGCTATATTCGTCCGCAAAATATCGTAAATTTTCGCGAAATGTTACCGTTAAATTTGAAAATTTGAATTTTTGTCACAAAAATCAAAAACTGTCACAAAAATGAAAATCTGACACAAAAATGAAAAACTAATTTTTGTTGTTGTCTTGAATGTCAACAGCAATATCACACGTCGGCTCTGCCGGACCAGAAATCTTAATCGAATTCAGCCGGGCTAAACAGACTCTGCGAGTGTTACAATGTCTTATGTGATATACAACTGTGAACTGCAACTCAAAATGATGAGGAGTGAGCACAAGACCCACCACAACTTTTTTTCCTAGGTAGAAACTCGGCGAGACGCACCACAGCTTTTGATAAGATACTCCTGTGACCGGTCCAGATCAATCCTTGAAGTGCGGTGTGTATCACTAACAATATCCAAGTCTCAACATTGATGTTGAGGTCATTTTTCTCATTCGACACGTTGAGATGCGACCGTGCTGAGCACATCATTTGAAGTGCCTGTCTTGAGCTTGCAGACGGTATCTTCAGAAGTGTCACAACACTATATTGCTCGAGAAAACTGAGATCAAAGTTGAACTATTTTGCCATTTGAATGAATGCCGTTAGTAACATGAAAAGGAGGACAACCGTGGACAGAAGTGAGGAGAGGGAATCATTCCATGCAGGAAAGTGCACAGAGAGAATCGTTTCGACTTTTCTAAAGTGATATGCAATTCTATATTTCACACACTTGTCAAGCAACATTGAATCCCTCAGGTGATCAAACAATAGAAGTATCTCATCGCTGACATTTAAGTGGCGAAATCCTGAAGCTTGACATCATTTTCCTCGCTCAATAGTGGCGATGCATGGATTTTTATTCTTGGCCATCGTTGGAAAGCTCTTGTCCTAGGCTTTCGAACGACGAGCTAAGCACTTTCGTATCTCATATCTTGGAGGAATAAAAACGAGTGCAAAGTTTCAAGTGACGCTTTGCCTGAATGTCGCTGGCACTACCAAAAAAGGTTCGATAATGATTGAATCGACGCAAGGCTGCTACATGACAGTCGCAAGCCCTCACGAAAAGTAAGGATTGGCTATATATATGTGTGTATATATCTATGTATGTCTTCGTATATTTGTAAGGATGTTTGGGTATGTTTGTCTTATATTTCTGTGCATTGGAATTGATTTTTGTGTACGCTTCGCTACACAAACATTCATTCTACATAGAGAAAGCTAGGTATGTTTGTCGAATAAATAGCAGATAGGTAGTTAAAAAACTAAAAAGACGCACACACGCGCACACAAAGACACACTGATATGTGTGATATGTTCGTATGTGCCGGTATAGCTCGGACTATCTCGCTTGCTATTGCTTCTGCCACTATACCAATCTGTGTGTTTCTTTTCTCGTTGTCTCACTAAAGGTACTTGAGATGCTTTGTTGTCTGGGTATAGCTTACTCAACACTACTTCTAACCCATCAGATAAAATAGAATCAGCAATCACCTGAAACGCTTCGTTCTCAGCCGATTCTGCTTGTTCGGCTTGTGAAGCAACTCGTTTAAAAGCTCTTACTAAAAGCTTTCTAAGCTCTTGATGAGAGATTTCTCATGAGCCACTGAACAAGTTCGGGACGCAAGAACAGCTGAGAACGAAGCGTTTGAAGTCTTTGCTCATTGTGCTAAAGAAATAAAACTTTTCTCAGGGCTAGTTGCAGCGGCAGAGGAAGAGTTAGAGAGAGAGAGAGAGAGAGAGAGAGAGAGAGAGAGAGAAAGAGAAAGAGAAAGAGAAAGAGAAAGAGAGAGAGAGAGAGAGAGAGACAAAGGGAGGGAGGGAGGGAGGGACAGGGTGTGTGTTGTCTGCTAAAGTGGGTTGAGTAGCACTTGTGTGTCTCCCTCGTCCGTCTCCAGCACCAGCGTCCTCAGCGCGGGCTTGGCTGGTGACTCCCTCTTCTGCTGCTGCTGCTGCTGCTCG
>WBZZ01005695.1:87500-90000 GCA_019918135.1 Paulinella micropora
CGTGTTTGCTCTTGTAAGTGTGTGTCTGTGTATGTGTGTGTGTGTGTGTGAAAGATCACCTCGCACCTCTCGGCGTCCGCCCCATGCCTGCTTGCCCCCCCCCCCCCCCCCCCCCCCCCCCCCCCCCCCCCCGCGTATCTCTCTCTCTCTCTCACACACACACACATACAGACACACGCACACACACACACACACACCTCGCTTGACGACGTGGGCACGGCGTCCAGCCCATGCTTGTTCTCCCCCCCCCCCCCCCCCCTTACCTCTCGCTTGACGACGCCTCTGGGCACCACATCCAGCCCATGCTTACTCTTGTCCAAGTCAGAACGCCTCCTGCACGCAGGTAGGTGGGTAAGAAAGTAGGCAGTTAGTTAGGTGGATAGATAGATAGTAGATGAGCAGACGCGAAGGGGTAGGTAGGTAGGTAGGTAGGTAGGTGTAGGTAGGTAGGTAGGTAGGTAGGTAGGTAGGTAGGTTGGTTGGTTGGTTGGTAGGTAGGTAGGTAGGTAGCTAGCTAGCTAGCTGTGAGACCTGGGCTGTGTTTTCTGACCCTTCTGCGATGAACTGCACACAGCCATGTACACACAGGACATACACACACAGATATGAGAGGGTGTGTTGAGTTGGCTCTACATGCAGCTTGTATGGGAGGGCGATGAAGTGCCACACAGTCATGCACCCTCAGAACATACACGCACAGATGTGAGAAGGTAGTGTTGAGTTGGCTATGCATGCAGCTTGTATTCGAGGGCGGTTTAGTGGGCTATTGTATGCAGCTTGTGTGGGAGGGCAGTGTAGAGTTGGCTTTTGTAGGCAGCTTCCATGAAAGAGCAGGGTAGAGTTGGCCATGGTATGCGGGAGGAAGGTGCAGAGTTGGCTGCTGTATGCATGACTCTACCTCGCATGGGTGTGGTGGGCACTGGACTATGTCAGCCTCTCTGTCTGTCTGTCTGTGTGCGTGTGTTTTGTAGCAGGAAGCGATGAAGCTATCTGTGTGTGTGTGTGTGTGTGTGTGTGTGAGTGAGTGTTTTGCAGTCTGTGTGTGTGCTGGCCAGGAAGCCGCGCACAGCTTTGTGTCTGCATGTCTGGACCTTGTATCGGAGCCCGGGGTAGACTTGACTCGCGTCGGTAGACCCTGCACACAGACAGACAGATCGATAGATAGACAGATAGACAGATCGATAGATAGACAGATAGACAGATAGATAGATAGATAGATAGATAGATAGATAGATAGATAGATAGATAGATAGACCCTGCAACGGCCACGACACACGACACAGATACATATGTTTGGTCTATCAGCGCTGCGTATCCGAGGACATAGACATTCATTCCGCCCCGCAACACAGATATATAGACAGAACAATAAATAGATGAACGGATGGGTGGATACATGAATAGATAGATAGATAGATAGATAGATAGATAGATAGATAGATAGATAGATAGATAGATAGATAGATAGATAGATAGATAGATAGATGAACCATCTACAGATAGCTAGATAGCTGTGTACGGGTGGCGTGGCTGAGCAGACATGTGAAGGTGAGGAGGGCGTGGCCTGATTGGGCGAGGTAGGCAGAATGACAGATAGATAGATGGCTATGTAGTTGGCTGCTGTTACCGGCGGAGTGGCTGAGGAGGCGGGTGTTAATAAACAATGTATGCATATGTAGATGGCTAGCTGTGTACCGGCGGCGTGGCTGAGGAGGGAGGCGAAGGAGAGGAGGTCACGGGCTCGATGGGCGGCGTGCTTGCGGCGCGCAGCGGAATGGAGCGCGACATGCGAGACAGGATAGAACGCTTCGACTGCCCAACTGTGCCAGCAGTCTTCGGACTGAAACAAGCAAGAGATAGATAGGTTGATAGATAGGTTGATCGATAGGTTGATAGATGATTGATGGTGGCATGCGCGACAAGATAGAACGCTCAGGTGCGGCCACTGTAGCAGGCGCCTTTGGACTGAAACGAGCAAAGATAGACAGATTGATAGGTGATTGATCATGACATGTGCGACAAGATAGAGCGTTTCGGTGAGCCCACAATAACAGGAGCCTGCAAATAAACAAGCAAGAGGTAGATTGCGCAGGGCTCGTGCACGACATGCTATGCTATGGTATGGTATGGTAAGGTATGATATGATATGATATGATATGATATGATATGATATGATATGATATATGATATATGATATGATGATATATGATATATGATATATGATATATGATAAATGATATATGATATATGTTATTGATATATGATTATATGATTATATGATTATATGATTATATGATATATGATATATGATATATGCTATATGATATATGATATATGATATATGATATATGATATATGATATATGATAAGATATGATATATATGATATATGATTATATGATTATATGATTATATGATTATATGATTATATGATTATATGATATATGATATATGATATATGATATATGATATATGATATATGATATATGATATATGATATA
>WBZZ01005695.1:95000-97500 GCA_019918135.1 Paulinella micropora
TACATAACATGCGTGTCTGTGTCTGTGTGTGTGTGTGTGTGTGTGTTTGTATGTATGTATGTATGTATGTATGTATGTATGCATGTATGTATGTCTGTATGTCTGTATGTCTGTATGTATGTATGTATGTATGTATGTATGTATGTATGTATAGTGTGTGTACTGCCTGTCTGTCATGACGTGTGTGACCCGTGATGGCCTTGATGGGTGTTCTTGCGGTCTCTGCCTGGTCCATCAGTCGTATCGTTTGCAGCAGCACGTGTATGCGTTGCCAGTACGTTTTCTCCCGTAGTGTGCGTTCTCTCAGCACGAGTGCCACCTTGGCGTGTCTTGGCTCGTACAGTTCCGCCTTGACCGAGTGCGCCTTCAGCTTCTCCAGCAGCGTCAGCAGCCTCTCCACCGCCGGCGCGTCGCGACAGCCTGCAGAGCGCAACAGCACTCATGCATATAATTCATGCATGTCATATGTATGTATGTATGTATGTATGTATGTATGGCTGCTAGCTTGTCCATGTGTGGTGTGGCTTTTTACATAAATAATAAATACATACATACATACATAAATGCATACATACATACATACATACATACATACACACACACATACACACCACCACCACCACCACACAACACACCACACCACAACACAACACAACACAACACAACACAAATAAACACAAATAAACACAAATAAACACAACATAACATAAGATAACAGAAAGAACAGAGCAGAACATAACATTACATTACATGCATGCATGCATACATAACATAACATAACATTACGTTACGTTACGTTACGTTACGGCGTTACGTTACGTTACGTTACGGCGTTACGTTACGTTACGTTGCGTTACGTAACGTAACGTAACGTAACGTAACGTTACATTACGTTACATTACATTACATTACATTAATTAGATTACATTACATTACATTACATTACATTACATTACATTACATTACATTACATTATATTACATTACATTAAATTACATTACATTACATTCCATACATACATACATACATGCATACATGCATGCATGCATGCATGCATGCATACATACATACATACATACATACATACATACATACATACATATATACATACATACATACATACATACATACATACATACATACATACACACACATACACACATACATATATACAACATGTATTCCTACCACCGCCCTGATCCAGGTGCATGCCGGCTGTTCTGTGCGCGTTGGCGGCGCATGACGTGACACGACATGACATGACATGACATGACATTGCATTACGTACCGCCTTGGTCCAGGTGCATGCCGGCTGTTCTGGGCGCGGTCGTGGTGACATGACATGACATGACATGACACTGCATTACGTACCGCCTTGGTCCAGGTGCATGCCGGCTGTTCTGGGCGCGGTCGCGGTGACATGACATGACATGACACGACATGACATGACATGACATGACATGACATTCCATTACGTACCGCCTTGGTCCAGGTGCATGCCGGCTGTTCTGGGCGCGGTCGAGGCGACATGACATGACATGACACGACATTACCTTGCATTACATTGCATGACATGTCACATGACATGACATACCGAGTTGGTCCAGGTGCATGCCGGCTGTTCTGGGCGCGGTCGTCGCGGCGCGCCGGATCAGCGACGGCTTGTAGAACAGAAAGTCCTATGCATGCATGCATGCACGTATGTATGTATGTATGTATGTATGTATGTATGTATGTATGTATGTATGTATGTATGTATGTATGTATGTATGTATGTAGGTACGCATATGTGTGATGTATGTGTACCTCTAGCGTGGCGCAGTAGTCGAAGAGGTTGGGCCAGCACACGTGGCCGAAGCTGTGACGAAACACGTCCGCCTGGCGAGACACAGAGCAAACAAGATAGATAAGATAGATAAGATAAGATAAGATACTGCACGTGTCCGAAGTTGTGACGAAACACGTCCACCTGGCCACACACAGAGCAAACAAGATAGATAAGATAGACAAGATAAGATACAGCACACATTCCCGAAGTTGTGACGAAACACATCCACCTGGCCACACACAGCAGACTAGATAGATAGATAAGATAGATAAGATAAGACACAGCACACGTGTCCGAAGTTGTGACGAAACACGTCCACCTGGCGAGACAGACAGCAAACAAGATAGACAGATAGATAAGATAAGATAAGATAGAAAGGTAGGTAGGTAGGTAGATAGATAGATAGATAGATAGAGAGAGAGAGAGAGAGAGAGAGAGAGAGAGAGAGAGAGAGATAGATGAGATATCGACTAATGTCAGAAAAAAGGAGCTTCTGATTTCGTCAACCAAGGAAGTCTGTGGGTAAAGTATTAACCCGATGCCCAGCTAAGCCGTGATGTTTGCACGGAAGGGACTGATACAGGCGATACCAAACCTCCCTAGTACCAGGCGGGGCCAGGGCTCGTTCCATACGCGCCCCTTGCAGAACGAGCTCCCACCTCCATTACAGAG
>WBZZ01005695.1:105000-135000 GCA_019918135.1 Paulinella micropora
TTGAGCGACGAGGAGAGGAGACTACATCAGAGAAAGAGACAAAAGAAGATGGTATCTCATTACAACTCCAACCGCCCTGCGACTTATAAACAGATTAACAAATTGCCACCCCGAACTCGTCGGCAGACAATGTTCATTCGTTATACCATATGCCCCAGGATGGGAAGCTCGCCTCCAAGAGCTAAACCCAAATACAAGCTATCTCGTCCATCTGGATTATGAAGGATATCACGGACCAGTCAGAGGAATATACCAAGCTAACGTATTGAAGCGAACAATAAATACTGTTAGAAAATTTGTAGAACGACAAGCAAGGTTTTACGAACAAAGAGAAGATAAAGACCTTAAAGTAATTACAATAGATCAAGTTAATCCGCTAAATCATACTGTCATACCAATGGCACAGGGTGAAATAAACTGTGTGATAGAATGTATTATGAAAGACTTTCCAAACCCAAACAACAGAAAACGAAAACGAGATAGTGTGATACTAGACCGCTTCAAGGATATCAAATATGCCACAGCAAAGGACATTGACGAAATGGAAGACTTCATCCGATGTAGGATTTATATATTTGCGTTGATTTGATGGTATGAATATACTGTGGCGAGCATCTGCTAAGGAATACCCAAAACAGATAATAATCAGATGTAATGATTATCACGCCACATTAATAAAAGGAAAACAAAAAGACATCTGTATCCAACACATAAAATCAATTGAGCTATTATATGATATTAACGAAAACATACCAGAGCCACGGCCCCAATATGCTACTAACCACGAAGCAACTAATGTGAAACTATCTACGAACCAATACGAGAATAAATGGATATCGCAGGAAGAACTCAACAATATACAAACCAAACTTGAAATAGAACACAAGGAGTGCTATTCAATGACAGACCAATCTGGAAATATTGTAGGAATAGTAGATAAAGAAAACAAACTAAACTATAAATGCTTAGACCGTTTCAAGCACGCATCATTCGTTCCTAAGGATACCCCCGCTTGGTCATTACAATCATACTTCAAACAATTATTTATATATACTCTCATAGAAAAACATAAACCTAAGTTCCATACACAAATTACTGAACCTAATATATTACGACACGTGAAATCTGGTCAAATACCATTTCATCATATCTTTAAACATCACACCAAAAACCCCAACAAGATACACCAGATTGATATGGTAAAAGCTTATACAAATGCTTCGTTAGGTAATCTAGGGGAAATGTCGTCATACTTCAATGAATACCCGATTGCCCCTCGCAACATAATTAATATAAACCAAAATATGACGCAAGAATACTACAATAAGGTAAAGCCTCTACACGGTTATGCGGTTTTTGATTACGACCAGAAGCACCTCAAAGTTCCAACCTTCTTCAACGGCTACACCACAAAAGGAACACAATGCCAACCCATACCCGCATTGTTGTATATGTTTGACCAAGGAGTTAAGATATTTATTAAGAGTCTATGTAGCAGACGACCACTTCAACCCCTTCAAAACCTTCTCAGAACACATAACAAATATGCAAGATTACTACTTTGATAAGCATGGCTTTGAACACGACACATTAGCCAAAGCAACCAACTTACTAGTAGGCTCTCTCAATACTAACATACACCGAACTCAGCAAGTATCTACTATTTCAAAAACATACAACGAGCGAATACATTTTATGATGAAAGAAAAAGGGTATAGGTTATTGTTCCTGAAACGAGTTAAATACGATAAAAGTAAGTATGCCGAAATGAAGGACGACCTACTACCAGAGCGAATGATATACACATACCAAGATACAAACCCAACAGACAATATATTTCAAATGTCTCATTTAACTGGTTATGTGTTATCATACCAAAAGATAGTTCTTCATAACCAAATGTTAAAGCTTGTAAATACTGGGCGGACTTTGTTATATTCTAATACAGACAGTATCGCATACGAAGGTGAATATATGAAAACAGGAAAAGAATTTCGTCCCGAGGTTTTAGAACAGGATGAGTTCATTGCCCCACAGCTGAATATGACTTGTTTCGTTTCCTACATAAATGGTGAACCACGAATAACATACCAGCGACATAGCGGTTTCAAAGACATACTACCATTACAAAAATTCTTAGAAACACCACATAAACAATATCCGGAGTTCTCCGCCTTTGAGGATACAGAGCTTCCAGATTATAGCACCAAAGACGAATACAAACCTTTACCAGAACAAGAATTATTACTCATTCACTGCAAAGCTGGAACGGGTAAATCTGAAATGATTAAATACCTAACTGGTCAGCCATCAAAATACACTAACACCCATTTCAAAGACAAAAAGACTTTATCAACCGCTATGACACACAATGCCCGCCAAGTTATTAATTCTGAATATACACTCCAAAAAATACTAACAATGCTATATCATAGACTACCACTACCGATACAAGTTGGCGAAGAAGCCATTAATCACAGAATAACTATTGATGAAGTTTCTATGCTTACATCCAAGAATTTAGAAAGTCTGGACCATATGCTAAGAAAATACACCAAAATCAACAGACCATTCGGCGGTGTATCTATCGTCTTATTCGGCCACTTAGCACAGCTTCCTTGCCCAGACCCAACATCCGAACCATTCCACAAGTCAAAAACGTTCAAGCTATTTACAAAAATAAATCTTGATACAAATTACAGACAGGCCAAAGACCTAGTTCTACAATCTATCTTAAATAAGGTAGAAGACTATTACAAGGTCGGCGGTAATGAGCTTAGCCAACATAAAGCAAAAGACTGCCTACCTAATATACTAACACTTGAAGAATTAGATGCTCTCAATAAGCAAGTTAAGCCACACCCTAAACCGACCGACAAAAACCCACCTTTAATATTACACCACTCTAACAACAATGTTAATGAAAGCAATAACAATGCTACAAAATAAACAACTTAAACAGGTCATCAGGTCGTGTTTCGTTGTAATACAAAGGTTGTTCATAACGACGATATTCACACTATTACTAGGGATACCAAAGAACATATATTCATTACGATTGACAGTATTGAGCAGAAATTTGATAGAAAAAAAACGATACCAGACAAGAAACCGTATGCTGACATCCAGCCGACATTCTCATCCACCATCCACTGCTCACAAGGCCGAACAACACCAGTGTGGATAAATCTAGACCTACTGTCAATGAATTTGTTATATGTTGTTTTAAGTCGTGCCACCTGCTTGAACGATATTGGATTATCAAACGAGTTATGAAAAGCAGAGACTCCGCCTCCGCACCTCCGATTTTTGGTTAAGCTTTTTTTCAAAAAAGGTTCATTTTTTTGGCTCCTTTACCTTTGAAGCTTCTAATAGTATGAACACCCCTCGTCGGTTTGACTAACTTAGTATTTACAGCAGTCGCTCCCAGCAATGATACGGGGTCAAATGCGGTTCGGTAATTCGTAGTTAGCTTCGCAGTCTTCGCCCTTTTGGATTAACTTTCACCGCCACTCTGTCAATTACTCCTTCAATGAGGTCTCTTGTGCTACTGCCTTTATTGTATGTAGTAGCCCTTACCCCCGTCTGTCGGCTTAAATCTTTTGCTATTGTGCCACCTAACGAATGACCCGTAAGCTCTACATTATCCTTACCATATTTCTTTATGACATCATTAACCAGCTTCTGCTCTTCTTTGTATCTCGGGGTCCTTTTCAATACTCCCTTTACTAATGCGACATCTGTGAGTAAGTCTCGCTTATCTGCCGAGCCTCTAAATGCCACAATCGCCTTACCATCTTTTTCATACACTGTTGATTTCTCTTTGCTGGCAACAGGTTTCCATCCGTCAGCACCCTTTCTATCTGACGAAGACAAATAGACATCCTCTGATAACTCAGCACTACCTCCCTTTTGTTTCCTGTATTCTTTACCCGCCTTTTTCAATGCTTCACCATAGGTTATGTTATGCTTAGCAGAGTAAGCCTTTACGAAGGCAATCCACTCGGACATCCTATATTAATTATTTAATTTTTTTATTTTTTATACTGCCCACTATATACACCCTACTCTACACTCACCGATGCAAAGCTTTGTGAAAAATTTGAACAGCTATCTGTCAGCAACAAAGACAGAACATTTACTTTACAAGAAGTTAAGCAAGTAATTGATGGGCACATTAATGAATACAAATCAGAAAACAAGAAACTTCAAGAACAAGGAAAGATACCTATGGGAAAATATAAGGGAAAGACAGTCGCCGATGTGGTTGTATTTGATACCCAATACTTAAGATGGATGGCAAAGCAACCATTTCTAGACAACTATCCTGAGCTAAAAAAAGAAATATTCAAGCAGCTTCAATTGTAGGAGCTTTGTGGAGATTTCTCAAAAACTTATTTTTTAAATTTTTTTGTTTTGGTGAAGCTTTTTCAAAAGGTTCATTGGTCTTCTAAGAAATTAACTATAACACTCACATTTCCTCCATTCGCGACAGTAGATACAGACTTTTGTAAAAATGTCAGATTTTCACCGGGAGAGAGTTGTATGTCGTAAGTTCGCAGGTCAATAAGCTGGCTAGAAGTAGCATTAACATACAATTTTAGAATTACGTCCGTCACAGTAGCACCACCAACGGCAGTCGCAGCGGTGTCCTTTGATACCATTGAAGTTTTGGTATCAATATCCGCAAAGTTCTCAGCCGTAAGTGTTCCAGTCGTTTTCACAATCCGCACTATATTAACTTTGCTGTCTTCGTTTGATGTGCTCACGAGAGATGGATAAACAATTGAATAATTGGTCACACCATTAAAAGTTGTTTTATTTTTTATGCTGAGAATTGGACTTTCAGTGGTGCTCGCCTTTTCATCTCCTTCCGCTTCGTTTGATATGCTTGAATTAACAGTGTTGGTGCCCTCAATAAACATACTACAACTGGCTGTTTTTAATATTTGATTAGCATTACCAGTTCCATAATTTCTTATACAAGCTGAAAAAGGTAGGGTTGTATTTGAAAGACTAACACCCATATTCGCATTCGCATACCTAATTGTATGAACCAGCTGAAATTCTCCACTTGATGGATTTTCTATGTAGAACCTTATAGCACCAAAGCCAAGATATTGAAATTTAATCTGGAATACATTCCCTTTGGTCCAGTCTAAGGCGGGCATAATTTTGGTTCCATCACAAGGGTCATCCCAAATCGCCTGGGGAAAAAGTGTCGGCACCCCTCCTTTAACACTGGCGATATTCATTCCAGTCGCTTTTATTTTGTAAAAATAGAAGCCATTACTAAAATCACTTTCACCTATGCCGATATATGAATAGTAATCTTTCGTTTCATCAGTAGTCCATAAAGCAGTAAATCGTGTTAGAACTTCCATACCTGTTCTGTATTTAATTCTTTTTTTACTAGTCAATACAGCATTCGCGGTCGTCTTCACATCTGTTTTAAGTTCGGCCATACGCATTAATGAAATGGTAGCATCAGTTTGAGTTAATGTCCATATTCGTGTATTGATAGTGTATGGGAAAATCTCTTGTAATACTGGTGATAATTGACCGACCAATGCTTCGCCGAAAGCTGTTTTCATACTATTGGTTTCAATGTTGCCGTCATATCCGACTTTGACATTAATGAAGTCTCCGTCAGGGTCTTGTGCTATCAAATTTCGTTGATGAGTGGTCATAGTTCGTATATTATCAAAAAAATAAATTAACTATCAAAAATTAATTATAATTACGAACTCAAAAACTTTTTACTGAGGTCTAGCTGATAGTAATGGTATTCGCCTTCACTTGAACTTCTCGCTGAGTAATGGCCACGGTGTAATGGTTGTGAGCATTATTCGCAGTCGTCGCAATGAATTCCCATCGTCGCTCCATAGACAGGTCAAGTCCGCTAATCTCATTCTGGTCCTTGCTCCACAGCGGACGAGTGTTATCCCAAGCATCACACCAAAACCAGTTATATTTGTATATGTCCGCATTCAACAAAGCTGAACCCTCAATCTTTGACTTCAAATGCATATAGTCTTCTTCTAGGGAGGTATCAATATTAAACTCCTGCTGTCGTGCTCCGTCAAGTGTGGTGTAAAAACTTACAACCTTAGCCTGTGCTCTGTTATCGTGGTCATAAGCCGTATTCTTTGTTTCCGAATTATTGAAAACAGAGTGATAAATCTTCTTCAATCTGCGACCGTGTCCGCGGTCAAATCTCATAATAATGTTTTGTGTTGTGCTCGCTGCGATAGTGTTTTTATACACAAAAGGATAATCAATGTTAAAGCTCATACCCTCAGGGCTAGCAATCTTCGCCTGAATGGATTGAATGACATCAGGATTAGTTTCAACAGCCAGAAACAAAGCAAGATTAGTAATATCAGCACTGACAGCCGTCGCTGCGGAGCCGACATTCGCAGTATTAATAGCAGTCGCCGCACCATTAGTCACTGTATAGCTAGCTCTGTCAGTCGCATTCCACATAATCCGCATCGTCAAAATCTCAGGAAACATAATGGTTTTATCAAGCGCGAAAATAGTATTAATAAGCATACTCAAAGGAATTTTAACATTGATAGCAGCGGCACCATTAACACCTGCCAAATACTTTGCTTCGTTGTAATTAACATTTACAGGCGAAAGTGTGCCACTCCCGTCACTTATTGCTGTGCCACTCCCGTCACTTCAGCAAACATAGCAAGAGTTCTCGCCGCCACGTTGTTAGCACCATCAGTCATTCCACGAAAATCTGTTCTGGTAGCTTCAACAGCACTAACATTAATCAATCCATTCGCATTACACTTTTGAAGCATACAGCCGTATCCAGTAGCGATATCGTGATTAGGAAGGTCTAAGAAATCCTCCAAAGATGTCTCGGGCTTCCAAAGCATTTTAGTAACCGTCCCGAGGTTATTAAAGTCGCACAAATAAACACCGCTTCGAGTTTGAAGCTGAATTTGTCTAATGGATGAAAGGCAGTCCATAAAAATTCTACTATAAATGTTAGCACCACCTGTTCTCAGAGTATAAGTAAAGCTCAAATAAGAGCGGGCGAGATTGAACGGACGACTGATAAGGTCAAAGCTTCGTTCTTGTCCGCCAGCAGTGGTAACTTCAAATGTTCCAGAACCCTCACGAGGGGCTAGCTTATTCAAACGATAAGAAGCACTGATGTAGTCAGTCTTGCTGAAATCTAGTTCGCCTCCGTGTTGTGTTGGCATTTCGTTTTTCTTCTTTTTTCAGTTGTCTTATATTTTAATATGAGAAAAAAATAAATTAATTAATTAACGGCTTTTTAACAAATTAAAAAATGATGTAAATAAATTAAAATAATTCGTCTCGCGGTAAATCAACAAAGTCATTACAATGCCCAAACCGTTTAGGTTAATGGCTTGGTCGTTTTCGTCAGTCAAGTAAAACCGATACATATTGCTTGAACTAGTAGATAGCCGTTTTCCGTATTCACTACCCGAGCCGTCGTAGATAACAGAGCCGAACGGGATTTCATTCGCTGTGTATATTTCTTGGAGCACGTGATTATCGCCTTCGCCTACTAAATCTGACTGTAATCTGACTGTAAATACAATGTTTTTTCGCCAGTCAAGATTATGACATTCGGCGACCTAATGGTATTATTAGCAAAGAAATATGTTGAGTCGCGGTCAAAACCCATTACTTCGTGAATACGAGTTTCGGTGTCAAATATAAACCGTGGTTGAATGCCTCCTTTATTCGCTACGGTAAATAAGAGCTTGCCGTCTTCTGGTTCAATGTTGGTATTGTTGCTCGTGACTGTGTATGTGTAGTCGTTGGGGCTGTCTGCGGTTAGCACCTCGGCAGTTTATTTTTTAAGTTGTTCATTGTGTAGTTGCCCTCGAGTATCGCAATGAGTGCCTCAAATCCATCTTCACTCAGAGTAAAAGTATTATAAGGACTTGCCACAGAGTAATACGACTTCGGCACATAGATATGTAAGAATTTTACAGTGTGTCGGGTTGTCTAGCGATTTCATATTCATTCATAACTAAAATCTGAATCTGTGCCATTTATCCGATTTTTGCTGTTAATATAGTAAATACCACTCGCACGACCACCTTTATACTCCATCGCACCTCCAATTGTTTATATATCCTAGAAAATATATTTTTTTGTTTTTAATTACTTCAAAACTGTGAAAGTGTCAAAGCCGTAGCCGTTCTGTGTTTTCAACTCTCCGCTTCTTTTTCCTTTAAGTCCGTCCAACCGCTGGCAAATTTAAAGCGATTACCTTTCGCCCGCTCTAACAAAAACCTAATACTATGCCACCCGCAGGTTGTGCTCGTGTCGCTTTGGTTTTTGACTTGATTGACTTTCATAAATAGGTATGTGTTGGCTTACTCTTTTCAATAAGCTGTTTCATTTGGTGTAGAAATAGCTCGGTCGGCTTATACAGTGCGAGAGGGTCGTAGATTTCAATAGAGTCGTCTTTAATGGTGTCAATCCAAACAGCAATCCAATGTGAGCCTGCTTGACTAGACTTATCTAAGTTCATTATAAATCCATACTTCTTTCTTTTTTCTGGTTTCAGTTTGTGTATTTCGTCGCTGGCTACCGTACCGATATACCATTCGTACTTTTTCATAATGTTGTCTATTTCATCTGTCATCAATCCCTTCCTGCTCCCAGCTAAGTTCGCTGGTAGGTTTTGTTGCTCTTCTGCTGGTGGTTGCTCTTCTGCTGGTGGTGTGGTTGCTCTTCTGTTGGTGGTTCGGTGGCTGGCGGTTGTTGCTCTTCTGTTGGTGGCTGTTGCTCTTCCTCACCTCGGTGGTGCGGGGGTTGCTGCTGGTTGTATCTGGAATTCATTTGAAAGTGATTTATATGTGTTTGGGTCGGCATACATTTTGTTTATTAGGGTATTTACTAATTCTTTTTTCTTTGATTTGGTCTTCCATTCACTTCGTTTCAAATGCTTTTTTATCATCATCTTAGTTAATATTTTTTAATGATATCTTCCAATTTTTTAGCACCAGTTCCACCCTGTGCGGTTAGACCTATTAAAGCATTTTCCAATTCTTCAAGTGTCATATTAGGGGTTATGTTAAGTTCGCCCTGTCTAACAGCTATGATTTCTTGAATATAACCTTTGGCCGTTCTGCCTTCAACATCTTTGTTTCCGTGTTTGCTCCCCCTCGTTTTCCACCCTAGTTTTTTCGCTAAATTATTGACACTAATCTGTCTTTTCTTGCCACCACTAGCGAATAGTGTTTGAGCTCTTTCTAGATTTGCTATAAATGCTTTTCTGTCCGATTCCTCCGCTTTCTGTTCTGCTTCCATTGCTTGCTGTCTTAAATCGTCTTGTCGTTGTTTCGCTTCATCATTCCTTCTTTGAATTTCCTCAGCAAATGCTATGGCTTCTTCTTCGGACAAAACATACTGTCTTCCTTTTCTTTCCCTTTGTTTTCTTTCACTTCTTTTTAATTCACCTTTTACTTCATTCAATGCTCTTGCTCTTTCAACCAAAGCATCGTTAATCGCATTTTGTCTTTTTATTTCTCAGTCAATAGTAGCCATTCTTGAGCTTGAGCTGTTTCAGTCTGTATGAGTGCGAGTTCATTTCTTTTCGTTTCTGCTTCTCGCTCTTCTATTTTCTTTTGTTGTTCTTTTGCTTCTTTGTCTTTCTTTTCTAGCTCGTGTATTTGCTCATACTTTTCCAGTTTGAGTTTATCTAGCTGATTATTTACCTGATTGCGGTTCTCGTGTTCAAGACAGTTGAATTCGGACTTAATTACTTTCTCGCGGGTTTTTTCTTTTCGTTTCCCTCGGGGTTTGTTCATATATTTCAGAAATAGTTTAACGATTTGAAGTGTTGAAAGGTCATTCGTTTTCTCGCCAAAGTTGAGATATGCTCGTTTGCCTTTTACTTTGATATATGGCCGACCATCTTTGGTTCTGTATATCCTCGGAGGTCGTTGTTTAAGTTTCTTCTTTGACTTACTTCTCATTACTACTATTATATTGAGTAAAAAAAAATTATATAAGATTTTACATTCGCAGAGACTTCGCCTACCGAAACTTAACGGCTCCTCCTCGTTGCTTGCCGTAGCCTTGCTTCATCGCAGCCTTCGCTACACGGTCCGCATAAGGAACACCGACATCGCTCAGAAAAGTAGCACCCCTTGAAATCAATTGGTTCTTCTTGATAAACCTATTAGCATCCAATATCGCTTGTCCGACTTTTTTCCAGTTAATTTTCCCTCCTGTTTGTTTCTTTTTTGATTTTCTTTTCCCTCCTGCTTGTGGCATTTTGACTGGGCTTGGATTGTATCCGATATTGTATCCCGCTGGTTGTGAAATAATAACTGGTGATGTTGGCATGTAGGGACACCCAACGACCCGACTTTTTTGGTGAAGATTTTTTTAAAAAGGTTCCTATATAATGTATGAAAAAAAAATAATAGTAAAATTACTTTAAACGAATATTGAAGTTCTTTCGTAATTCATCAGACACCGCATCCACATACAAAAAGTTAAACCTCTCTTTCGTCGCCTCGTGGTATTTTTCAATGAAGTATTCAAGGTCGTAGCCGAGGTCCAGATGTTTATACACTAGTTCAATTTTATCCTGAGACTGTCCTGGAAAAATAAGAAGATAGTCCAGCTGTTTAATAGCTTCAGGCTTCATGTCGTTAAGGTACTGCGAGCTCATAATCACCTTACTTTTGTAATGCCTATTTTTTTTACATAAATCGCTAACGGACTTATGCCTTAAACCTGAGCCGAGGTCATCTAAGACGAACACGACTTCTGGTGTAATGTATTTGCTCGGTCTCTCCACTTTTTCGCCTCCCTCCTGCTTCTTCTTTTCCTCTTTACCAAAATATAAAAACTTTGGCTCGGTTCTTCTTGGTGGTCTTGAACAATCTCGCCTTCTTCTTGCTCCTCGTCTGGCTTATTGAGTTTGTCTAACTCGTAATCAATCACACTGTATCCGTCCGTTTTCAAATATGTGTATATAGCCATTGGATTGCCCTTCTTCTTGAAGTGCTTAACCATTTCTTTGTAGATGTGGTCTTTATTTATTATTAATATGTATGGTGCTGGCAATAATAACGACGCGGGTCTTTTTGTCGGTCGTTCGTTTCAGGATTTCAAACAGTGCCGTTGTCTTCCCCGATTTTTTTCTGGCAAGCAAAAATATGTTAGAATAAGGCTCCTCAAATAACTTGTATCCCTTGGCGAGTTTTTCACCATCTCCGTTTTGCTTGACTGGTCTAACTCGTATATCGTTAATTTTCTCCATCGCAGAGACTCCGCCTCCGCACCTCCAAATACTTTTATATATTCTAAAATATATTTTTTATTTTACCTGCGGGGTTATAGGGGGAGCAGGCCCCTATGCCAAAAATTCTAAACAAATAACAATTCTTCCAGCTAGTTGGTCGGTCTCAATATTTCCGCTGTCTGTTTTCAATACCCTAAACGAATACTGCCCGTCGGTCCAGCCGATATTTCCAAGATTATATCAGAGGTTTGAAATGTTTGCCGTGGTGCTGTCGGCGAATGTGCCGATAATGCCGATGCGGTCCATATAAAGGATTTTCGTTTTCGTTTCGTTCAAATCGTTCATATAGTGAATAAACTTAACATTCATTCTTGTTGGTGTAAAGTTCATTTGAATGTTTTTGTCAAATGTCTTGCTACCGCCAACAAAATCATTACTCAGAAAAATAATCTTTTGGTATTTATAGTCCATTGTGATGCCCTCTATATTACTGCTTATAAACTTTTTATTAATTAATATTTCTGCTCGGACTGCCTGTGATTTCTATTCACGGGTCAGTGATAAAAAAAATGAATCGTGTGTTTATTGTATTCAAAAAGGAATAGAAACCAAATTTAAATGTGTGTATAAGCCGATGAGTGATTGGTGTGTTAGTTTTGATGAAGCTATTCCGCTAATCTGTGCTGGTGATAGCTCTTGGTATAAAACAGCACTATATGAATGTTCATTTCTTACTTAAAGATGGGGAAGGAAATTATGATTTAAAGATAGTGATACATAATAATAACGAAAGATAACAAACAATATGCCACGAGTTGGAGATTGTAAGAAAGGTAAAATTTATGCGATTAGGTCCCATCAGACAGACCAAATATATATTGGCTCAACTACACAGACATTGGCTCAACGACTTGGTGCTCATAGAAAACACTATAGACAGTATAAAGAAGGTAAATTCAATAACATAAGTAGTTTTGAAATATTAAAACACGAAGACCATTATATTGAATTGCTTGAAGATTATCCGTGTGATAATGTAAATCAATTACTTCGCAAAGAAGGAGAATGGATTAGAAAAGAAAACTGTGTTAATAAATTAACTGCTGGACAAACAGACAAAGAGTGGCGAGAGAGAAATAGAGATATATTGCTTCAAAAAAAGAAAGAATATTATGAACGAAATAAAGAACACGCATCGCAAAAAAAGAAAGAATGGGTTGAAAAAAATAGAGAATATGTATTACAAAAAAAGAAAGAATATTATCAGCAAAACAAAGAAAAATGCGACCAAAAAAAGAGAGAATGGTATGAAAGGAATAAAGAGCACGTAGCACAAAAAAAGAAAGAATGGGGAGAAAGAAATCAAGAACATGTAGCACAAAAACGGAAAGAATATTATCAACAAAATAAAGATTATTTACTACAAAAGCAAAAAAAATAATTATTATCAAAAGAATATGATTGGATTATCTGCTTTTGGTCTTTAATTTACTTTTTACCACCACCAGAACTTGGTGAAGGAAGGCATATCCCAATCAATAGTGTTAAAATACCCACATAAGTGTTAGCAACCTCGCACGGCAAGTTCTTTTCAGACAGCCTCACGATACAAAGGGTGATGATGGCAATAATGATACCCATTTGAAATAAGTATTTAAGAAGACGGCTGTCGGTTTTTCGCTTAGTCAAACAGCAATCCCAGCTGTCCTCGTATTCGTGGTCTAATTTTTTTTCTTCCTGCTTAATTTGGACATCTAGCACACGGTTTTTGAGTTCGGGTGTGAGGTCTTCCGTCTCTATGATTGGTGGTGGAGGGTGTAATCTAGGGGGCATTGGTAAATACTTCCGCTCTAATTTCTGCTAATTGGTTCGCTTGGTCTTGTAGTATATTCATAAGATTTTTATTTTCTTTTTCTAAATTAATCACCTTTTCCGCCATATGTTGAAAAGCACTTACAAGAATTAGTATAAATTCCATATATGATACTCCTTCTAGTTTGCTTTCGCCATCTTCTGATAATACTCCGCTCTCTGATACAAACTCTGGATATACTTTTTTTACTTCGTCCGCTATAAATCCGTGGTTTTTTCTGTCTTTTTTCTTATCTGATTTCCAATAATAAGAACAACAATTTATTTTCATTAGTTTCTCGCAACAATCCCCGCAGTTAAGGTTTTTATGTCTTCTTTAACTCTTCTATCCGACCCAGACGACCACACATTCGCCCCTAGTGTTTGATAAATCCAACCGCTGTGCGGGTTTCCATTTGAATTTGAAGTATTGAAAAATGTTAAATTACCATCATTACATATACAAGAATAATTGGCACCAGCATTTCCCTTCAACTGAATAAGTGGCTGGTTTGTATAACTTGACCTCTGGCTTATCGTTGTAGCCCCTCCACCACTTACTGCTATTGATATTCCAGAACTCGCCGTTATTGACCTTGAAGCGGTGATTGCTGTGTTATTAATTCTAAATAGTTCTGTCGCCGCACTATGATAAAACACGTGGCTATCGCCAGAATTAATATTGTATATCAATGTTCCGCTAGCAATACCAAATCCAAGAAAAGCAGTCGTGGAGCCTGTATTACCATCCCATAAAACTAATTCATTGTTGGCGAGAGCATTTCTATCTATAAAAAGACTTTTTCCAGCACCTACTACTATATTATCACTCGTTGTTAATGTTGTTGTTGATATTCCCGCATTCGCCGTTATTTGTTTTGAAGCGGTAATTGCTGTGTTATTAATTCTTAATAATTCTGTCGCTGCACTATGGTAAAATACGTGGCTTCCACCAGAACTATCAACATTATAGATTAAGGTCGCACTACCAAGACCAAATCCATAAAATGCGGTTGTAGAGCCTGTTCCATTATCATATAATACTAGTTTATTATTAGCATTCGTGGCTCTGTCTATAAATATTTTTTTACCTGCTCCGACTACTATGTTATCACTCGCCGTTAATGTTGTTGTAGTTATGCCTGCGGTTGAAGTAATTGTTCCAGCACTTGTTATGTTGTTTGAATTCATATCTAAGGCACCATAAAACCGCATACCGCCAGCATTATTAAAACGGACAATGTCAGACGAAGCACTTTTATTATCCAAAAGTTTTGAAATATAAAGTCCTGCTCCTTTTACATCAAATGCTACATTCGTGAATAGGTAGCCTCTTTGGTCAGCGGTTCCGCTTGAATCAGTTTCTAAAGTATATAAGAAAGACTGCCAATCACCCGTTGTCTGTGAAAAGAATATATCTCCTCCATTTTGGTTTAATATCCTTGCCCCATTGTATGTAATATTTCCGCCATTAATGATATCCACATTATTAAAATCGGCTTGGTTTAACAAAGTAAGCCCACGTATATCATTTCTCGTTCCATTAAATATTTTAATTCCTGTTATTGTTTGGTCGCCTGTTAGTTTTACATTTTGCCCGTCCAATGTGTCCGCATACCCTTTTGTCGCTCCGTCTGTCGCTAATGTCGGAGTTCCAAGGTTGGCTATTTTGCTACTATTACAATCTAGCCCCGAAGCATTTACCCAACCGACAATTACCCCATCAATAATGAAACTTATTTTTTTCGCATTCATTTCAAAGTTATAATTTACGCCCGTGCCCATATCAAGGCATCCGATAGTTCCTATATTGGCTGTGGAGTTAAAAACCACGAATGTTCCTTTTGTTGTTGCGTTCGTTGAATTTCCTGTTATTTCCACACCACTGCTATATGTCTTAATTCCTGCTATGGTTTGGTTTCCTGTTAGTTTCACATTTTGTCCGTCTAATGTATCTACATAACTTTTGTTTGCTCCGTCCGTTGTCGCTATTGGTGTGGCTAAGTTTGTGATTTTTTTGCTGTTCATATGTAAATTTTTAAATATTTTAACTCCTCCCACATTGCTGATTGTTAAAGCATTAGAAGTTTGAATGCCATTTACACTATTGCCTGCTGTTGCTAGTTTGTAATTAAAGTTAAGTTGGTCAAATTCTTTACTTATTTGAAAACAGGAGCCTGAGTCGCTAGATTTCCAATCAGAAAAATTATTAAAACAATCAAATGATATATAAATAGTGTCGTGTAAATAGTTCAATACTTGAAATGTCGGATAATTGTCTGTGCTTATATATGATTGTATATGTGGGCCGTTCGCATTAGATGCTGTTCCATATAATTCTAAGCCACCAGTTATTCCTGCCAACTTTGAAGTTGCTCCAATAATTATCGGCTTGTTTATTGCTGTTGTTATTTTGTCGTTTGATGTTATGCCGAGTGTTGCTGTTATGGCATTGCTAAATGTTTTCGTTCCTGCTATGGTTTGGTCTCCTGTTAGTTTAACTACTGCGGTATCAAGAACAGAAACATCAATACCATCAACATTACCCACATTTGTAATCGCAAATCCTCCCATATTTAAACTGCCCGTCATAGCCGTTGTGCCGTCCTTTGCTAATTTCGTATCGGTATATGCCTTCGTTGAAGCATCGCCGTTATAGAATGGTGCTGGAAGTCCGCTGATTGCTGTTGTGCTGTTAAAATTTAAAACATTGCCAGTTAATGTTATCCCACTCCCCGTGGTAGAAGCGAGGGTTATTGACGAACCGACAATAGATAATGGATAGCCCGTTGCTCCACCTACCTCCGACGAATAAATAGAACCCGTATTATTGTTGTAATTGAAGAATAACTTACCTGTATTTAATGGATTTGAATCTTTTATACCCAAATAAGTAGTAAATATTTTATTCCCTGTTATTGTTTGGTCTCCTGTTAATTTAACCACGGAACTATCAAGGGCAGAAACATCAATACCATCAACATTACCGACATTTGCTATGTTAAAACCTCCCATATTTAAATCTCCAAACATCATAGCGAGACCATCTAATCTAAGAAAAGGTGAGTTCGTGTTTCTCCATTGTCCTGTGCTGTAAATAAGCAGTTGGTTATCTGCGGGTGTGCCTGTAATTAACACATCGCTGTGTGTATTAATTGAGCCGTCCGCGGACACTTTATCATTATTGTCTTCGTGCTCTAATATCCAAGTATCAACATCTTTGGTATTTAGTAAATTTACACCTGTTATATTCAAATTACCGCCCATACTAATATTGCCGAATTCATCAACATTTATCGGAAATGTTTTATTTACCCAATTGATTGAATTATATGTAAGATAACTATTAGTGGCTATCGGTGCGGTTATAACCACATCTGTGAGTGTATCAATTGAACCAATGGTTGTATTTCTCCATTTACCATCTACATCATTATATGTTAAGTATTGCCCGACCGTTGGTGCGGATATGTTTGTGTCTATCAAATTTTAAAGGCTGGTTTGGTGCGGATTGGAAGTATTGCTTCTGTGTTGAGTTGATGCTTTGACTTCGTCGTTGTCCCTTACTCGTTGCTCTGTGTAGTATAGATTTTTTCCTTCTTTAATGTCTGTTGTTGATTTGGTAGCTAGTCTCGCATCAAATCGTCCGTTGGTAAAATAAAGATTTACGGGGTCAGCATCTTCTGGCACCCTATCAGTATTTAAGCCCACTATATTAGTGTTCGTTAAATCAAGGTTAAGTATGTTTAGACTATCAACGGCCAGCTCATTAAGGCCTAATAAACTTTTGTATTGGCTCATTGAACCGCTATATAATTAGTTTATTAATAAAAACTAAATAATATTATTTTGTATAATAATATAAACAAGTCATAAAATGCCAAGAGGTAATAGAGAGGTCGCGATGAAGAATCTTGAAAAGGGTTGGGAGGCGAAGAAGAACCAGGCTAGCAAAGAAAGATTGAGAGGGCTAGGGAATTACTAGCGGAGGAAGAGGCGAAGAATGCGAAAGAAATGACCAATGATGAAAAGATAGACCACATCACTAAGAAGCAGTTGGCGAAGGATATGATAGATGGCAGAGATGGCGAAAAAAGTGAGGAAAGCAGTTCGGATGAAGAGGTTGAACACGACTTTGTAGATATTGTCGCACGACGGGTTGCGGGAATGAAATTAAAGACTAAACAGAAGAAGGCGAAGAAAGTGGCAAAAAAGAAAGTGGAAGAAGAAAGCGAGAGTGAGAGCGAGGAAAGCGAGGAAGAGGAACAGCCTAAGCCTAAGAAGGGAGGTAAGAAATCCAGCCGTGTTAGTGTCAATGTTTATAACCAACAACCCGAGAAACCAAAAAAAGAAAACAATGATGTTTCAAAGATATTTCTTAAATTTTGAAACTTTTTAAAATCTTTCAATATATAACTTTATGCACAACTTATTATTTACTCTTTTATATAGTGATAAACTACCTTCCTATTTTAGTCGCATATAGCAATGGACCATAAACACAGCAATCCACAAAACAATGAAACTAAAGGTGCGGAAACGGAGTCTCCGCTAAATGAAGAACTTGAAAAAAAGAAAATTGAAGAAGCTTCCGAAATACACCATCAATCTAAGGCGCCTAAAAAATGGAATACTATACTAGCCCCGGAGCCGGAACCATTAAGCCAAGTGTTTACTGACCTTATGGATATGTCTAAAATAGCTACTAAGAAAGGAAACAAAAACTACAATTTTGGTTTAGTGATGATTGATGTTTATTCTCGTCGTGGATGGATTGAACCGATCAAAAATAAAACAACTGGTGAAGTATTGGAAGGATTTAAAAAAATGCCGAAACCTAAAAGGATTACGTCCGACAACGGTAGTGAATATAAAGGACAAGTCGCTGAATACTTTAAAGAGAACGGAATTCAACATACAA
Organism: Paulinella micropora; assembly: GCA_019918135.1. NCBI lineage: Eukaryota > Cercozoa > Imbricatea > Euglyphida > Paulinellidae > Paulinella > Paulinella micropora. Next base: position 123,036 of record WBZZ01005695.1, read on the forward strand.
CTAACGAAGTTGGCGACCACCGAACTATGGGTATTGTAGATAGATTTATTAGAACAATAAGGAATGATTTAAATTTTATGTGGGAAGTTAATGATGATTTTATTTGGGTTCCTTACATTTATGAAATTGTTAATAGTTATAATAATACATTCCATAATACAATTAAGGCTACACCTATGGAAGTCTATGAAGGTAAAAAGAAAAACGATCAAGAAATATACAGAGCCGGTATTATTAATAAATTTCCTAAGGGCTCAACCGTTAGAAAAGAACTAGAAAGAACTGTTTTTTCTAAGGGTGATGTTCAGTATTCAAAGAAAGTATATACTGTCAAAGGCCGGAAAGGCTTTAAGTTAATACTCGGTGAAAACGAACTAGTCAGTCCTCAACAATTATTAAAGTCCAAAATGGAAGAGCAACCGGACGAAGTTAAACCTCAACTAGCCGACAAAGTTAAAGAAGCAACTAAGGAAAAAAAGACCGGCCACTTATTAAAGTCATTGGATATAAATCCGGAGAATATCCGTAGTAGTGCACGGATTAAAAAGAAAAAAGAGATAATGGATTTGTAAGTTAATTACATTTATTATAGATAATTTAACTTACATTCTTGTAGTTTCAAGCTACACGCTCTCAGGCGACCAACGTAGAACTAACGATGCTTACTACCGAAGCCTCAATCTTTTTGCAGCGAACGTAGACATCGTACAGAGTGGGGCACACAAACATTTCGTCATCTGTTTTTTTTACGACCCACATCTTCTACCAGGAAAAAGTCTTTTGGTAGATTTTGAAGAGCCGTGCATTGCGATTGTGTGTTGATTATCATTTTTCTTGTAGGAATACAATGATAACTTTCCATTTTCATCCGCTTCAAAGTAAAGAGTATACTCTTGTGGAGTATATTTGCCTGAACCAGCCCCACCAGGCGACCCGACATTTAGTTTTCTGAGTTTCTTTTCAGCCTCATTCACCTCAGGTGCTGGTGCTGGTAGCTCCTACAATACACAACAATCAATGGATACAACAAACAAAAAAGATTATTACCTTTGGAGGAGTTGCTGGTTCTTCAGTCTTCTTCTTCGGAGGCATTGCGACCTACACATACATACACAGGGACAAACTATGTATGTATGTGTAGGGGTAGTTTAATGTCGTGCCCAGGACTTTATATAGTCAGCTATCTTACCCCTCAACCCTATTTCTATATTTATTATATTTATCCAAAACCATATCAAAGCTATCTCCATTACATATTAACTTCCTCGCCTGGTCCTCCTCTCTCAAACTCAATGGTTGCTTCCTAGCTAGCAACCAGCTATCTAACAACCTCTCCTCTTTCTTTCTTCTTTCTTTTTCTCTCTTTCTCTTTCTTTTCATTTTATCATTATTTTTCTTTTTTTGCTTCTCTTCTTCTATCTCTGCTAATCTTTCGTCAATAGCATCCTCTCTCTCTTCAAGCTCTTCTCTCTTTTTTGTCATCTCTTTTATTTTTTCATTCATCAACTCTATTTGATTACTTACTGTTATTTTATGTCTATTTACTATGCTTTCTTGTTTATCCATATAATATTCTATCCAGTCATTACTGTCTCGCCTTATACTATCATTATCAGAATTATCAGAATAATTATCAAAGTTATTGAAGTTATCAAAATTATTGGACATATATTATTTTTATATATTTTGCAAGGGGTAAAATGGCCTTCTTTTCGCTTTGTCAAAAACGCGATTTTCAGCAAAGGAGAAAATCTGTAGGCTTATTTTGCAGTTTTCGTGCAAAAAAAATAACAGTCATCAATGTTTCGGTCCCGGGCTCATTTCCTTTTTAGTTGTCAGTTGCCTTTTTTTGTCGTGGGCCGAAGTGGTTATTTCCAAAAATTCTGTTTTGATGCTTGTTGTCTGTGAATTCTTTTTTCTTAATTCCTTGTTGATATTTTTCTATTACTTTACGAAACTGAAATGTGTGAATGATTATTGTTGCCATTTTGTCCGTGCGGGCCGGCCGGTGTGTGTCTCTGGGGGCGGGGGGTGTGTATTGAAAAAGTGTGCCGAAGTGGCACCCTATACTACTCACACACACACACACATACACACACACACATACATACACATACATACATACACATGCATATATAGATACATACATACATACATACACACACGCATACACACATACACACACACATACACGCACACACACGCACACATACACACACACACACACAAATACATACAAACATACAAACATACATACATACATACATACATACACACATACATACATACATACATACATACATACATACATACACATACACACACATACATACACATACATACATACACATGCATACATAGATAAATGAATACATACATACATACATACATACATACATACACACACATACACCCACACATACATACATACACACATATACACACACACAAACACACACACAGACACATACACTCACACACACACATACACTCACACACACACATGCACGCGCACAAACACACACACATACATACATACACATGCATATATAGATACATACATACATACATACATACATACACACACACACACACACATACACACATACACACACACACACATACACGCACACACACGCACACACACACACACATACAAACATACAAACATACATACATACATACTTACATACACATATACATACATAAATACATACATACATACATACATACATACACATACACATACATAAACATACATACACATACATAGATACACATACATACATACATACATACATACATAGACACACACACATACACACATACATACATATATACATACATACATACATACATACATACATACATGCATGCATATCCATACATGCATACATACATACATACATACATACATACATACATACATACATACATGCATGCATGCCTGCATATATACAAACAGACATACATACATACATACATACATACATATATACATATATACATGGATGCATACATGCATACATTGTTACAATCCCCGAAGATAGCTCAATAAAAAGTCGGTAATACAACCAGACACAAATCCCCAAAAGAGAATGATGTCTCGTTATATTAGCTCAGTGAAGCCGAAAAGAAAACGGCAACAGACCAAGGTTAAAATGGCATTAGGTCAAATCCGGCCAAACGATATTGAAAATAATGGGAAAAAACTAGGTGCACCTGACACCAGAAAAAGGGTACTTTTTACCGGCTATCCGGGGGGTGATGCCTACAGTACACCTTCCCGTTTTTATGACGGAAATATGCAATATTTTCGTCATATAATTGCTGATTTCTTTTCTGCACAAACGCTACGGGGTGTCGCAACTAAGTGCATTAACCCACGGATAGACGGTGCAGTGGATATATAAAACGCATACGCCAGACACGAGTCAACTATAAATCTCCAGCCTCGTTTTTGTAAATAAAAACTCCTCCTTCCACACTTGTTGTCCCCCCCGTAACTTAATTCTGAGGCAGTATGTCAAGAACAAATAGTATTACTATTGCAATAAAAGCAGCGTTATAATTTTTCTCCTTCTCCAAAAACACTTCCGATCAGTAAATACATTGTCTTTTAATAACATACCCTTGTATTCAATCGGTTACCTTAATATAGTACTAGGGGGCCAGACCTAATAACTATATCCAAAGCCGGGGTGAGTGAGCCCGACCATGCGATATGCCGACACAAGTAGAGACGGACCGTGCTGGTATGACGATATTAAGTATATCCAAAGAAAAAAATTTAATATGTCTACTATGAGAACATTTTTTGAGAACATCACCCTGGATACTTGAAGCAGGGTCGTACCAGGAACACCATCGCTAAACTCACAAGCGATCCCCTTATACGGTGTCGTATCCATTTGCCGATTGACCCTCGCACTCATATGTTGCGATAAAAATGCCAAGTAACAACAATGGTATAAAAACATTTTAATAAGACATGATCTGACATGGGCACTATGAGATTAATCCACATGCAGCTTTCAATGTCCGACGCGTGATAAAAGAAAAAAATGTCACTTACTGCCTTCGTCGCCTTGCGCGAACCCCTTTGCCAGGTGGCGGGCCGCCAACAAAAGTCAAGTCAAACTTCGACTCCTCCAGAATGTCCCATATTTTGTTAGGGATGGCGCCCAAAGATAAGTCAAAAGGAATATCAAGCACTCCTCTAGGCAGTGACTGAATAGTCCACGCAGTGTGGTCTTTGTCTCGAAGGGTAATAGTATCATCCCATGTCTCGAGATTTTTCGCGTCTTTGTACACCGGTAAATATTGTCTAGCTTTTGGATCCTCAACAGGGTCCATGCTTCTCCAAAAATGGAGTACCGGTTGTATCGTTTTTGCTGCTAAGGATCTCTTCGATGTCCGTGCTGCCCGTGTAGTCTGCGGGACCGCCACAGCTAGCATGAGATAAAGATCTGAGAGAGTGTCATCGGCAACATGAGATTCTGCCGGTCTCAACAGATAAAAAGCGTCTCGGACCCACTTGATGGCCGCAATCGCCTCTCCTTCCTTCCATCGCACATGTCGAATGTCCACATTACCCGCGTTCGGGTTAGTGTCCTTCTCCCCTCCTCCTCCATGGACATCCGTCGCTCGCGTCGACCTTGCCACCTTCCTCGGTTGGTCGAAGATGAGATCGTTTTGCGCTCTCCTCCTCTGCGCCTCCGTGAACTTCTCCTTCGTACCGCCGCGGACTATGGGGGCTTTAGACTGAGTCCCCGCCGCGCTTTTGCGGTTTGAGTCTTCCTTACTCTCCTTCTCGGTCTCCTCCTTCTCCGTGACCGGTGCCCGATAGGCATTCTCCTCCTCTAAGGTATCCTCCTTCTGTATAGGCGGTACCTCTTTGAAGTCCTCCTTCATCCGTTTCAACGCCTCCTCAACGGATTCATCCTCAAGTAAGAAGGGGTCATATTTGATCAGCCTTCGAACATTCACAATCTGCATCTTCCCTCTACCCCTGATCTTATAATTCAGAGGTCCCATCTGTTCCATGATCTGGTATGGTCCTTTCCAGTGGGTAAACAGCTTAGAGCTAACCCCTTTAGGGACTTGAGGATGGTACAAGAGTACAATATCCCCAACCTGGAAACGGACTTGATCTAAGTGCGCTTGTCGCACTCCTTGTGCGTCAGTCTTTCTGCGCTCCGCCTCCCTGTGCGCCGCAACTATTTGTTCCGCCTCCATCTTCGCTCTTAGTCTCATCCCGAACAACTCATCCTCATCTGCCCAAGTGTCTTTTGGATGCAGAAGTGAGGTTGGGATATTAGGCTCTCGGCCGTAAACCAATTGATATGGCGAGACTGAGCTCCTGGCTCCTCCTAATGCCGATGAGGGTAGACATTTCATTGCAAAGGCAAATGAAGGTGCTGCCTCCACCCAGGCTCTCTGATTCTCCTTCTTCATACAGTACATCTTAAGCGAGGCTTTGAGAGGTCTATGTACCCGCTCGATCTTGCCATTCGCTCTCGGGTTATAGGCAGTAACATATTGCCATTTCATCCCGTAGTACTTAGATAGTCTGTCGATGACTTCATTATTAAAGTCAGAACCTCGATCAGAACATATCTTTCTAGGCACTCCGATCTGCGAGACGATCCTATCGATCAGAGCCTCCGCAGTTGTCTTGCCTGTAGCGTCCTTAACAGGAACAACCCAGACATAATTGGTGGCTCGATCTATTGCGGTAAGAAGGTATCTGTACCCTTCTGCCGATTCGGGGAAAGGTCCCACATGATCGATGTGTAAAAATTCAAACATCCCGGCGTGTAACGGGAATGTACCGATCAGGCCAAAGTTCGCCTTCAGCGGTGTCTTTGTGGTTTTGCATGGGATGCATGCGTCCACTTCCCTGTCTATCTCCTCCTTCATCCCTTTCCACCAAAATCGCCTCGCTATGAACCAATGAGTTCTTTGTCGACCCGGATGTGCCAGTAAGGGGCAGTTATGGGCTGCGACATATATAAAGCGCCTCAACTTCTCTGGTACCCAGAGAGTCCATTTGTCAGGCTGTGATGCAAATTTGCCATGCTGGCCCTTGTACCACAATAGCCCATCTCTCCACGCCATCTCCTTCATCTGATCTTTGATCTGTGGAGTCTTTTAAGCTCATTAGGGTTCTTGTATAACGTTATGAGCTCCTTGAACTCCGGATCCGTCGCCTGTTGCTGCCTCCACGCGGTAGGCGAGGCGATATGAATAGTACCGTCCTCCAACCTTACTCCTACCCTTTCCGGGTCTTCATCAAGCTCGCTTCGATTTTCCTGTGGAGGTTCAGTACAGACCTCAGTCGTCTCCTCCTCTTCTTTTATATTCGCCTTCGCGTTCTCGTATGCCTCATAAGACCACTCAGCGTCTTCGAGAACATGCGCCTCACAGCATATGCCATGCTCCGGGCCTTGAGGACTATATCGTAGACCCGTGCGGTCATAACGAACGCCTCTTGCCATCTGCATCGCCTCTATGTGGCTCACCTCGTATACCTTGTCCGTGGACAGGTCCATCATCTCCACTGATGATACGAGAGCCGACACCTCCGACTGAAACTCTAGCCTGGAAAGGCTATCAGCGACTACGTTTCGCTTTCCCGGTAAGTAGACCATCGTGAAATTGAAACATGACAAGAAAGCTTGCCACCGCGCCAAACGGCCGGTTTGTTCATAATTCATCAACCAAAGAAGGTTGTGATGATCGGTCCTAACCGTGAATAGAGGTCCTCCCCACAAGTATTCTCTGAGCCTCTTAAGAGCCCATACTACTGCCAACGCCTCCCTCTGTCGCGTGCAGTAATTTCGCTTCGCCGCACACAGCTTTCTACTAATAAACATGATCGGGCGCAACTTTTTCTCCTCATCTTCCTGTTGCAGCACCGCGCCAATCGCAAACTTAGATGCATCCGTGTCGACTACGAACGGCTTCGTAAAGTCGGGCATCATAAGTACTAATCCGCCGTCCTTGGGATCTTTGTAAATGAGATCTTTGAGCGTATTAAACGCCTGCAAAGCCTCCTCATCCCACTTCTCAAAGTCTCCAAAATCAATCATCTTCTCCAGCTTAGCCCGAGTTGCACCCCAATCGGGTATGAACTGGCTGTAGTACTGTGCCATCGCAAGAAAAGAGTGTAACTCTGTGCGATTCTTTGGCAACTGTCTACTCATGATCTCCTCCCTCTTCTCGCGCGATATCGAGACCCTATTATGAGAAATCTCGTAACCCAAATACGTCACACTTGTCCTGGCAAGCTGACATTTCTTTAGGTTGCATTGCAGGCCAAATGCTCCGATGCGCCTGAAGACATCTGACAAGTGATCGATATGCTCTTCCATTGTGTTAGAGTATACGATGATGTCATCGATGTAACAAAATGCATATTCTCCCGCCTTCTGTCCTCTCCTTCTCATAAAACCATCCTCCGACTGGTCGTCATATTGACCGCTCAACATCTTCTGCATCGCCTTCTGAAAGAGCCCCGGGGCCTGTTTGAGTCCCATTGGAAGCACCTTCCACTGGTATATTTCCATACCCACAACGAATGCAGTCAGCCATCTGGATTTCTCGTCCAGTGGTATCTGCCAGAAGCCGTTCTTAAGGTCAATGACCGAATAGAATTTAGCATTCCGCAGCACCCTTCTGCCTTCTTCTAAGGTCGGCAGAGGATTTCTCTCTTCCTCTAGCACCTTATTCACACGGGCATAATTGATCGTCAAGCGCCATTCTCCTCCTGGCTTAGGGACGATTTTCGGTTGAGAGACAATTGGAGATGTAGATCTCTCAATAAAGTCCTCATCGAGCAACTGTCTCACATTCTCCTCCGCTATTTTTGCCTCATGTATGCTCAAATTTGCCCTCCGTGGTGCCGGAGATGGCTCCGCACCCGGTATCTTGTAAATGACAGCAGTGAAGTCATCCGACTTTACACCACCTGCCCGAGGAGGGTCGAAAATTTCTCTGTACGCCTCCATCTTAGCTGTGAGAAACGCCTTCTCTCTCTCCGAACCCATTCCTTCTTCTAAAATTTTCCGCGCCGCCGCTTGGAAATCTTCCTCCGACATCTTCTTATGCTCCTTGAGGGGCGCTAAGTCCTCCTCCAAACTCAAATCTTCCTCGGACAAATCGTCTAGTCCCGTTCTTTCATACGTGACTGTGTCCGGCTCATCATCATGACCCAGCCCGACAAGCATATCAATAAGGTTCGCGTATTGTATCGGAGCCTTACGGGTGTAGAAACCATCAAAGCATGTGAAAGCTTGAGGTATCAATTTCAACTTGTCCTGGGCTCTGAGCTTTTGCTTGTATGCACTGCTCTGCTCCCGAGACCCGAGTCGACAAGCCACCACTAACTGTTGCTTGCGAGAAGGAACAGGTATAGGATGATCAATAAGCCGGTCCCTTATCTCCTGTGCCCAGATCGCCTTCTCATTGTATGGCAGAATGACAGTATACGGCTTGTTACTCTCAAATAGAGTCCGTAGACACTTTTTCACTTCAGTTAATGAGCGCGGCCAGGTAGGCACATCGCCCCAAAAGTTCGTGATAAAAGTTTTAATGTCATCCGCTGGAGTATCGGGGATACGCCCCTTCCTCCTTGGCACAAACGCCTCTCTCTTCTCATCTGACACCTTCGCATGGTAACAGTAGCCATTGGTAATATGGACATCTGCCCCGCCACCTTCTGCGAATCTGGCCAACGACGGGCACTGTTTCGCAACACATATTATCTCCTCATTACGCGCTACGACTAAGTCATCAATAGACTTTCTGTCCCATGCGGGAATCGTAACCGTATACGCCTGCATCTCCGTCTCCCAATTGTCGGTCCAGGTCAGTTCCTCCGGCACTGTGACATAGGGGTGTACATAGGCTTCAGTTGCCTCATGTACGAAGGCCAACTTTTTCCTCTCCGTTGCTAGACTCAGCTCAAAAGCCTCGTAATACTATGAGTCAGTAGCAGTCATCGGATTAATATCCTCCTCCTCTCCATTCTTCACTCCATAAATCACCCGCCGTGCGGCGCAATCGATCACAGCCCCCATCGTAGCCAATTGGTCATACGACAGCAGGATTGAACCGTGGTAATCGGGGACAACATAGAGGTCCGCACGATATACTCGACCGGATTTCAATTTGAAAATTAATGTGACGATGCCCGTAATTTCCGTACGGCTGCCTACCCCTTTTAGGGTCCCCTTTGTTTTCCTAATGTTTTTGTCCACCCATGTCCGGTGACTATTCAAAAACTTCTGGCCGACAATATTAATATTCGCCATCGTATCATTACCAACTTTTAATGTGGTTTGTAAAGTTTCACAAAAGAGGTCAGTGTAGCATAGCGCGTCTGGTCTATGTAAACTAGCCGCTAGCACATGAATTTTTCGTTCTAGGGTTTTGAGTCTAAGCTCAAGTTCCTTGTCCTCTTCTCGTTCTCCCCCCTTTTCCGCCAACTTAACTTCTTGAGTCTCCGGGGCTTCCGGTATCTCGAGTGTCTTTTGGACAGAGTCTGGTACACCGAGTGTACTCGTGTCTATAGCAGAGACTATTGAGTCCTTTGGCGGGGGTACGGTCCGCTGCTTCTTCGTAGGAGAAGACCTAGCCTTTGGTTTCGGCTTCCTCTCCTCCATCGCCTTCTTCGCCTTCCTATTCGCATCATTTATCATATTAGCTCTCGAAGGATGAACTAGCAAGTGCTTACCTTGAGGCTTGTGAGGCTGTGTGCCTTCACCTTCACGTCTGGGAGGAACGGAACCGTTCGTATCCTGTTCATCAACAGTAGGCATAACTGTGACTGTCGGATTATAAAGAACAGTTTTTATCTCCTTCTCTCTCTTCTTTTCCTCTCTCTTCTCCTCCCGTCAGTCTACGACGACAACACGCTCACCTGAGCCGGTGTCTTCGTCTTGACGTCCCCCCTCCGTAGCGGTATAAGCTTGCTGGGGGTAGTTGGAGCTGGAACTGGTGCTATAATTCCAGTATCCGTGTCCTCTGGGAGGGCGCGCTGGGGTCCGTCCTCCCCTTCCACGAAAGCCTCGTCCTCGTGGTGCCGCCCCTCTTGGTGTCCCTCGGGACCCTCGTGACGATCCTCTCGTCTCTCCTCCTCCTCTAGTCGGCGCCTTTGATCGGCCCGATGTCTCTCTCTTCTCCCTTCTCTTCATTCTGTCAAGGAAGTAAATGATGGCCTCCCGGAACTCCGCATCCGAGACCATATTCGCATTCCACCTCCCCTCCTCCAACTCCTTCTTGTACATGGCGTACATGGTCTTTTTCATGCCTTCGAGCTCTCTAAGGAAAAGATTTCGCTGCCTATCATCAAGAGAGTCGTGGCTGAAGAGGCAATTGCCTACTCCTTTCTGTGCCTCATGCTTACACGCCATGTATGAAAAATAGCGGTAGCACGGCGTCGGCTCATCTCTCCCCCTCTTGAGACCTGCCGTTCGAGTTGCATGTGCTGCTTGAGCACCTCCAACCCCCTGTGTCGCGGCACTGGAGAATGACTCGGTGGCCGTGTCCAATTCGGAACACGCGTCGAGCACCTCCTTGAACAGGTCGCCCGGCGGAGTAGCCGCTACAGTCCTCTCGTATATATTCGTTTCTAAAAAATCCGCCGTCTTCACCGCCGTGAAGGTCGGACAGGACTGTATGATCCTTGCGAGCTTGCTCGGGTGTCGTGTACACAAAGCACTCAGGAAGTACAAAATGATAGACTTCCGGCTATAAAAGAGCCCGTACTTGGCGCTGACCTCAGTGAGGATCGCTGCCAACCTCGTGCCAATGCCCAGCCCTTCGTTCACCTCTTGAAAAATCTCAAACCCAATCAAAGTACCAGTGCACAGGTGCTGATACCCATGAGTTTTAAAGTATTGCAAGAGGACGGCAACTGGCACCGTGCATTGCAGGTCTGAGGCTGCTCTCCTAGCCGCCACCTCTACCGCTCTCATCGCCTTGTACTCCCCAACATCAAACCCTTGTGTGATGATTGATGGGTCCAACAAGGTGTACAACGCCTCATACTCCTGTGTTTCGTCCGTTGGATGCTGCTTCATACAAGCATCAATTCTTCTGAGCTTGTCTCGAAGGTTCGCATCCGTGTCCTTCTGACTCGCTGTCTCTGCATACAGCGTCAGAGCAGTGGCATCGGACTTTGTATATTTTTGGAAGGCCTGTATGATAGCCTGTCTGTCCTTTTTGTCATTACTGTTGACAATAACAGTGGTAGGCGCTGAGCTAGTCGCAGGGGCCGAAGGGGCTGTGTGGGCTGACGGGGCGGAGCGGCCCGAGGGAGCCATATAAGATCCAGAGGAATATTTCGGTCCCTTTGTTCCCGCCGCCTTGGCTAATGCAATCTTTGCCTCCATCTCCTTCTTTTCTTTCTCAGCCGCTAGCTCTTTGATATACAGCTCTTGGGCATGATTAAAAAAAGACAGGATCTCAGCTGCCTTCCGAAGGAACAAGGCCTTCTCCGCCAACTCCTTCTCTCCCGCTTTATTGGTGGGGGGTGGTGCGGCCGTCCCCTCCAAGATCGTATGATCCTTCGTGAAGACCCACCTCTTCCATGCGTCATCCTTCACCAAGGCCGCATGCAGCTTCTTCATCCTCGTCACCCCTCCAGCTTCGCCTTCTATTTCCCTCAGGGCCGGGTGAAGGTCCCTGCCAAACTGGGTGTGTTGGAGTTTACCCAGGTCCACTAACTTGGCCTCCATAAGTTTCAGAGACACATCCATGACATTGATCTGTCCTTTTGGATTCCTGAACTTAAACTCCTTTTCCACTCTCTTTATTGAATCAATGTCCTGACCAGGATCGAGCAACCTAGCCAGTGCTCTTGTGTTCCATGGCAGCACAGTCTTTCCAGTCTGGTACTCAAAGAGTATAGCACACTCAAACACTGTCCATGAGAGGTCGAGTAGCTCCAGTAAAGACA
>WBZZ01005695.1:142500-155000 GCA_019918135.1 Paulinella micropora
AAGAAAGAAACAAAGAAAATTTTAAAGAAAGAAAGAAAGAGAAAGAAAGAAAGAAAGAAAGAAAGAAAGAAAGAAAGAAAGAAAGAAAGAAAGAAAAACGGTGAAACCTGAGCTGAGGCTCACACTTGGTTCAATGCCGGTTTGCGTTAGCAGGTAAAGAAACAAAGAACTTTTCATGCTCCTCACATAATTCATCGTTGCGAGGAGTCTCCAGGGCAGTAAAAATGTTAGAGCCTAGCGGTTTAAATTTGTATATTAAATATAATGTTTTAAATGTAATTTTCAGTAGCCTCCGTGTTTTGTAAAGGTATAATATCATGAGGCGCCTCATAGTAATATTAAATACCGTGAATGAAGATTGAAAATTTACTTCAAGTTCAAGCAAAATAAATTCAATTTACATTTCAGTTCCAAGGGTTGCTGGTCCACGACTTGTCCTGCTACGGAAGCGGGAGCTGAGTTCCATTCGAATGCATGACGTTCAGAGATAGAACTATTCCAGAGATAGTTTTTTGGCATGAACTCAGACAAAGTTCTCTCTCTTGGGGTGTTCGACACACCGCCTGCTAAGATAAAATAAATACAGTTGAAATACAGCCCGCATTATATTAAATAATTATGGGTTTTTAATAAGCAGACAATGACTGAAAATACTACTCTGAGTATTTTTCCTTTTATATTACTTGAATATCTTGAAGGCTTCGGAAAAATACATCCTTTAATATTCTCAGTAGTAATCGAATCAGCTCAGTCTCCACGAGGAAACGCTCATGACTCAAATAAAATTATTTTACATTTCGAGACATTTTGAGTCAAACAAAAATATTTTGAGTTATTGATGTCTGTTTATTAAAAATCTTAAAATGTTTTTAATAAAATGCGGACGGTATTTAATTGTGAAACTCTCTTCAGGAACTAGGAAAACAACACAAGTGTCAAAGTTAATAATTAAAATTGAAAGTTGATGAAAAATCGTGGGAAAAAAGGAAAAGAGAAAAAAACTAGTTTTTATTATCTTTCTGTTCTCATTAAACCTTGCCTACTTAATAATAATTTATGATGATAATAATAATAATAATACTATATCTGAGGCGTACTGATGCAGCTAATGACATATCCTCAACTGACATAAGCCTCCAATACACTTGTTCGAGGTCCTCCACCCCCCCGTGTCAGTCTCTCGCCTGATGATCGGGGTCACCGATGGAGCTCCTGAGTGCAAGACTGCACTAAGCCGAGGTTATTCCGCAGTCCCAGCAACCTCTTGCAAGACGTCACCGAATGTGCAAGTGCATACACCAAGCGCGGTTGCTAGAGCTGCCTCGAAACCCCACCCATAACAATCTGGTGTCTGCTGGGTCCTGGGCTATCAACCAGCATATGCGGAGTTTAAGATCTTTTACGCGCGCAACGACCCTCCTCCCCAGCATCTACCACCAAAGGGTTATGAGTTGGCGTCACAGTTTAACGCCTTGAGGCCATTGGGCTGGAACTGTTTAGCAAGTGTGACTAGGTTTTTTCATCGGGATTTCCCTCAAATGTGTCACAGTCAACACTCCAAATAATAATAATAATAATAATAATAGTGCTTCTCTGTCAATGGCTGATGCATTTCTGCACATGCGCCTCCATCGTCTCACCCGTGAGGGGAGTACGAAGAATTGACGATCAGCTCTAATGACACCCCCGCAAGGGCAGTTCCAACACTTCCAGACGGGCCGGTATGTTCAATGAAAATACTGGTCCAGAAATAGACCGGTATGTTCAATGAAAATACTGGTGGCACCGACGGGAATCGAACTGGCGACAGGGCCCAGATGGTAGAACTTGACCACTGGGCTATCACGGTGTCCAATAATAATAATAATAATAATAATAATAATAATAGTAATAATAATAATAATAATAATAATAATAATAATAATAATAATAATAATAGTAATAGTGCTTCTCTGTCAATGGCTGATGCATTTCTGCACATGCGCCTCCATCGTCTCACCCGTGAGGGGAGTACGAAGAATTGACGATAAGCTCTAATGACACCCCCGCAAGGGCAGTTCCAACACTTCCAGACGGGCCGGTATGTTCAATGAAAATACTGGTCCAGACGGATCGGTATGTTCAATGAAAATACTGGTGGCACCGACGGGAATCGAACTGGCGACAGAATAATAATAGTAATAATAATAATAATAATAGTGCTTCTCTGTCAATGGCTGATGCAAATCTGCACATGCGCCTCCATCGTCTCACCCGTGAGGGGAGTACGAAGAATTGACGATAGGCTCTAACGACACCCCCGCAAGGGCAGTTCCAACACTTCCAGACGGACCGGTATGTTCAATGAAAATACTGGTGGCACCGACTGGAATCGAACTGGCGACAGGGCCCAGATGGTAATAATAATAATAATAATAATAATAATAATAATAATAATAATAATAATAATAATAATAATAATAATAGACTTATCAGTCAATTGGCCTTTGATCCTGTCGGACATGTGCCTCCATTGGTAGCACGGGACCGTTCGGTGACGCGGCTCCGCTCCAAAGACTCGACTGGCAGTGCAATGTGCAAATGAGCGTGCTGTGCATGTGCAAGTGGGTGCAAGGAGTGAGAGGAGTTATCTGCCGAGAAGAAGTCCGCGACGCTGCGCTGACCTCCACCTACAACAGATCTAGCCAGACATTCTCCTGACTAGGCCTTCCCCTCCTTCTACCACCTCCTGAACGACCGTGAGGTCGATCACCTCCTCCTCCTCCTCCGCCCCCTCTGCCTCCCTGGTCTGCGCCTCCAACTCCTCCCACTCCTTCCAGATGGTGGCAACAAACCTTCCTAACTCCTCCACCTCTTCTGGGACAGGGATAAACAAAACGCCGAGCATCGCCGCCATCTTTTCATCCTCCCCCTTCAGCCATTCCTCTTTGAAGAGCCTCATCTCCTCCTCTGCCTCCCGCAGTTCCCTGTGATAAAGCCCTCCTCGATTCAGCACGAGGGGCTGCCGGGCTTGCGCCTCATCGATAAACTTAAACAGTGCCTCACGAGAGCTCGCAAACGTTGGGCAATGCAGCAGGAAGTGACGTAACGACTCGTTAACCTCAGTGCCACACAAGGCGAAACAGCTTGAGCAGTCCGGCGAGCATGAGCCAAATTTGGATCGGTAGAGGCGAAGGCGATTGTTGCAGCTCAACAATCGCCTTCTGATAAGGTTGTGACTTCCCCCCTCCAGCGCCCGCCAACGTGGGAAAGCAGAGCGGGAAGACATCTGGCTAAGCAGCACCCTAAGCCCATCAGAGGGCTTAGCCTGCCGCTCCCAGCCAGCTACTTCCTGCCGGACAGACCATTGCTTTACCACCTCGTTCCAGTTCGCCAGAGCGGCCCGCCAGTCCTTATCATCTACCGTGCCATCTTCGTTCACGACCCGCTTGAGCGCATCCAAGCCCTCCCGCAGCCTGTGATCTGCTAAGATCAAATTTTCCGTATCTTCCTTCCATTTGCACCGACCCGTGTTGTAAAGCCTGCGTGTTAGCGCTGTGTTGCCCAGTAACTCGATGCGCCCTAGGAACCGAAGCCGGGCCGCCTTGGCAAGGATGCTAAAACTCGGCGTGCGGCCTAAACCCCTGGTGATGCAGCCGCTTGTGCGCGTACCAACACCCAAGATGACCCGCAGGGGCGCTACCAACGCGCCCTCCAGCTTACTCAGCTTGTTGGCGCCCGGCAGATCCCAAAAAGCCGATGCGTAAAGCAACTTTGCGCCAACCATTTGCTGCCAATTCATCAGCCGGAGACGCGCTGGAACTTCATGGGCAATCCAGAGGGGGTAGTAGGCAGCCGTTCCCGCTACAGTGATTTCCGCCGCCCGCTTCGCTTGCGGTCTATCGGAGAGGGTGTCCGTGAGCAGAACTCCCAGGTATTTGTAGTGGTCGGTGACGTTGAGAACCTTGCCCCGGAACCTCACGCACGGGGGCGACTTTTTTGACTTGGCGTGCCCGTATATCGGCATGACTTCCGTCTTGCCCGGTTTCAGGTTGATTTCAAGCCGATAGTCCTCCACGAATGTCGCCACGACATTTACAATCTGTTGAAGCTCCGTGACACTATGCGCAATTACCGCAACGTCGTCGGCGTAAAGCAGGGTCCGTATGTCTTCGATGCGGTTGAGGTCCTCGATCTCCAACTCTTTCGCGATTCGGACCGTTAGCTCATCCATGAAGACGTTGAACAGCGACGGTGACAACGGCGACCCTTGCTGAACTCCCATCTCTTCCAGCACTTCACCAGTGAGTTCGCCATCGACTAGCACTCGCGATGACGTTCTTCGGTAAAAACGCCGCAGAATGCGATAGAACTTGCCCTGTACCCCCATCTGGGTTAGCCTCTGAAACAACCCGGCCCGCCAAACCGTAGGGAATGCCTTTCTCAGATCCACGAACAAAACGAAAGAACGGAGGCCAGCTTGTTGTCTAAGGCGCAGACGCTCCTTAAGGACAAAAATCTGGTCCCCCGTACTACGTTTTGGCCGGAACCCACCCTGCTCTGGGCGAAGCCTGCCCGGCTGATCGATGAAAGCCGTAAGCCTCGCCGCCATAAGGGACAGATACATCTTACCCAGACAGCTCAGAATCGCGATGTCTCTCCAATTTTCCGGATCGGTTGGGTCGCCTCCTTTTGGGATGTTGACGATAATCGCTTTGCCCCAGTCGCTGGGGGTGTATTCGCACGATTTCAACCAGTTGAAGAAGCGCACCAGAAAGCTCACAATCCGCGTGCCTCCGTACTTGAGCATCTCGTTCTTGATATTATCCGGTGAGCACGCTTTGTGATTCTGGAGATTTCCCTGGCAGAGCTCCACTTCCTTCTCGGTGTAATCATAGTCCAGCGGGCCCGTCTCAGTCCGGATCTCCTCGGCTTGCGCCATGGCCTCGAATTGGTCGCGCAGGTTGTCGTTATACTGGAAGGTTTCGCGGGCCTTCCGCTCGGGCTCAATCCGCGCTGCTTCCTCATCAGAACCGACTTCCTCTACACATGCATCCTCCAAAAACTGGTTTTCTTTGGGGACCACCATACGTCGGCGGTATTCTTCCCATTCTTGTAGTTTTTCCCGGAGTGTGCATGCCAGAGTGCCATCGGGCTTCCGAACAGGAGCAGAAGCGTTCGACCGCCGAACCCCGCCCAAACGCTTTGACAGCTTCCAGTACGTGGCCATGGTAGCGCTCCTGAAGTTGGCAGCGGTGTCATTCTGGACCCGCTTCCACGCTTGCTCCTTCTTCTCCTTGCATAACCTTCTGACCGCCTTCCTCGCTTCTTTATATCTTTGCCAGGCCTCTCGGTTGGCCTCATTCCTTCGCCAGAGGCCGTATGCCTCTCTCCGTCGCGCAATCGCTTCCCTAAGACTCTCATCAAACCATGCATTAGTAAACCCTGGCCTAATCACCCGAACTCCCAAGACCTTCACGGCTGCGCCCGTGAAAGCTCGGACCACTAAGCTAGCGACCCTATCTACCTCCTGCTGAAGCTCATCCGGGTCCTCCACTGCTGATAGATCTGGGAGGCCATCTGGCAACAGCCCCGATATACCAGCTGCAAAGGTCTCGTCGTACTTCAACCTAAGCTTAGACAGCTCACTCTCCTTACCCTCAACTACCCTGCCTATCAAGCGCTCTGCCTTGGCTTTGTACCTCTTTACCTGCTTTTTGGGGGGTGGCTGTCCCCCCCAGACCAGTTCCGCCCACACAGCTTTGTGGTCGGTATCAAGGTCTACCTCGTCGATGCCGAAGCTTGCCTCCTCCGCCAGCTCGGAAGAGACGCAGATGTAATCCAGTAGATGCCTTCGTCCACCTACATTTTCCTGCCTAGACCACCAATATTTGTCCCCCCGTGGTTGCGAAAACCCACTGAGATTGCGCAACCCCGTGGCAACAAGCATCGCAGCCAGCAACTCACCATTCTCACTCCTAACCCCTCTACCCCTCTCATCTATCTCGCCAAAGAGGCCCACCACTCCCTCCTCCCGCGCTATTCTGGCGGGCCCCAGCTTAGCATTAGCATCACCAACCGTAACCACATGACCTTTGGTGGCGAAGTAGGAGACGGCCGCCTGCCACGCCTCATAGGCTGCAATAGATTCCTCTCGTTGATTTTCTTGGGGAAGTAGCCGTTGCCGACGAACACATCCGACGCCGTCGCGCTCCCAGACGACAGCCTCACCCACAATTGCTGTGGGTGTGGAACAGGCGCCTGTACAATGGTAGCGCACGGTGCCAGATAGTTGGCCACCAACGTCAAGACTCCCCCCAAGAGACGCGAGCCCGCACCAGTTGCAGCCGCTTTGCCGAGGACTGCGAAGCCGTCGACTTGGAGCTTCTCCACCTTCTGCGACGATAGGTTGTGCTCCTGGACTCCGACGATCACCCAGCCTCGCTCCTTGTAGTGCTCCGGCCATTCCCCAAAGCCTGGGCTATCCGCACCCACTTTGCCTTGCCAATTATGTGAGGCCACCCTCAGTGGGAAGCCTTTCACAAATTGGGAAGAACGAAGCTGATGCCGATGCCTGCGCTTCGGTTGAGCCCGCCTGGAGCCCTCCGCCACCCCACGGCCCATCCTGCACCCTCCGCCCCAGCTCCTCCAGCTCCCGCATCCCGCCCCACTCCGCCAAGGGAGATTCACCGCTTGAGGCTTCGCCCTGGGGCTCGTCGACTTCCACGTCGAGCACCCAGTAGCCAAACCCCTGCTTGCGAAGCTCCCTCTGCATCTCTACATACTGGGCACCCCCCGTGCAGCCCGCTGCTTCTCTCTTTCCCGGAAAGTCCTACCCGTCGCAACGTGAACCTTTCCCGTGAAGAACTTACGCTCCCGCAGCAGCCGCACCATCTTCTCCGCCTCCTCACAAGACGCACATTTAATCCGCAAATGTCGCCCACTACCTCTGCCCGCGAATTCCACCTCGACTTCCCCGAGACCAAGAATTCGGAGCTCTCGCGCCATGACCACTGTCTGAGAGACATGCGATAGCCCCCATACTATGCAACATCTCTTATCCAGCTCATTTCGTACCTTCCTCCGCCAACTCCTCGGTGGCGGTACCGCTTGCCACACGCCGTGACCAGACCTTTCCGGACGTGACTTCTCTTCCGAGGTTGGGGAGGGTGATCGAGATGCAGCAGGATTGCTGGCTCTACGTGATTCAGGTTGCCCGTCAGGTACGCGAGCACTCGACCACCCCACCCCGGCCGAGTAGCCATCACCACCCGCAGGCGCACTCCCACGGGGAACGTCTAAACCTGAAGGATTACCGCCTTGACCCATAGGGCCAGCACTAGCGGCCGCGCTCTTCGCATAAGAACCTGACATAAGTGGTATGGGACCCCGGTGCCGCATTGATCGAGTTGTAAACTCGATAAATGAGGACCCAGGTGGGGTTATTTAAAGCTCAACCCTTAAAAAGCATACGTGTACGTATGTATAGGAATACACACAAACACTCACCTGCATCCGTAACCAGGCACGAGGCAGGACCCGCTGTGCATCATCGAGGTAGGTGTCGTGGCAAACCACCCTGCGTCCGATAAACGCTGCAAGTGAGTCATCTACCGAGAGCACAGAGTGACAGGCCCGTGCACGTGTACCCACCACCCCATAACCCTCCGCCAGAGCAACCCCATGGCATCCGCAGGATGAGCACGAAGAGTGCTGAGAGAGAGGGTGAGCCAGGAGCCCCGCTCCGGTCCGTCGTTACTTTGCTCATTTAGTCGTTTCAAGGCTTGTGGTAAGGTGTAGGCCTCTCGCCTTCGTACAAACTCCGACCGACAGTAGTTTGGTTGACCATCCTTCGCGGTGACCCTCTGAACACAACCCCCTCCCCCAGTGCCCACCCCTTGTGATTCCAGAGGCCACCCCGAGCCAAGAGCCATGAGTATGATGAGCAACTCACATGAGTTACTCTCAGTAATTGGGACCCGTCTCATAAATCAATGGAACGCTTATCGTGCGCCCCTCATAGGCTCAGCCCGCCCATGTGAAAGAAAGCTAGGCCTCGCCCAAAGCAGAGCAAAGCAAAGCAACAAAAAAAAAAAAACAAAAAAAAAAAAAAAAAGAGAGAGAGAGAGAGAGAGAGAGAGAGAGAGAGAGAAAGAGAGAGAGAGAGCGAGCGAGAGCGAGGCCGCCGTGGCTCGCCCGCAATCCAGCTGGGTGCACCTCGTCACAACCACTCATCGGCGTGAGCTCATAGCTGTGTGCGACATAGGTACAAGAGCAAGAGGAGAAACAGTGTGCCAGCGTGGATGTGTGGGTGAGGCAGTGCGGTGAGGCAAAGCAGCGATGCCAGTCGAATCCCTGGAAACGGAACCTAGCATCAAAAACATCGTATAAGTCTACCCCAGGCCTCCATCCACCGAGTGGTGAGCTCGATAAAAGAAGACCCGAGTGGGGTTATTTAAAGCTCAACCCTTAAAAAAGCATAAACATGTACGCCGCCAGGAACCCAACAACAATAACATAGCAGCCAGGAACCCAACAACAATAACATAGCAGCCAGGAACCCAACAACAATAACATAGCAGCCAGGAACCCAACAACAATAACATAGCAGCCAGGAACCCAACAACAATAACATAGCTTCCGTAACCAGCCTTCAGGAACCCGCCTCAGTTACCCGCCCCCGTAACCAGGCCAGAGACGTGACGTACTATGCATCATTGAGGTGTCGTGGCAAGCCACCCTGCGTCCAATAGAAGCTACAAAAGAGTCATCTACCGAGAACACTAAGTGACAGGCCCGGTCACATGCACCCAACACGTCCCGACCCTCCGCCAGAGCATCCCCATGGCATCCGCAAAGTGAGCACGAGGGGTTCTGGGAGAGAGGGTGAGTCAGGAGCCCCGCGTCCAGGCAGTCGCTACTGTGGCAGTTGAGTGATTTCAAGGCTTGTGGAAATGTGTGGAGCCTGTCGCCTTCATACCCACTCAAACCGACAGTAGTTTAGTTAACCAACCTGTCCAGTGACCCACTGAGCCCAACCCCCTCCCTCAGATAACCCCCACCCCCCGCACCCCGAGTGATACCAGAGGCCACCCCGAGCCAAGAGCCGTGAGCGTGGTGAGAGAGCTTCTCTCAGTAAAAGTTTCCGTCTAATGAATCAGTGGAGCACTGATTATGTACCCCTCATAACAAGCTGCCAACGGCCCCAACCCCGCCGTGTGGCGGTGACACCCAACCATGTATTGGTGCCCCCCAAATAATAATAATAATAATAATAATAATAGTGTATCTCCTGCCAATTGCTGAGCCAAAAGGCCATGTGCATCCAATCCTCCATTCCATAAGGAAAGTCTCCACACCAATCGGTGGAATAAAGGAAGTGACGGCAAAGAACATTACTCTAGGAGCTTTATACCAATCAGCCCATGGAAAGGACCGATGGCATATGTACTCCCTAATAATAATAATAATAATAATAATAATAATAATAATAGTGCTTCTCTGTCAATGGCTGATGCATTTCTGCACATGCGCCTCCATCGTCGCACCCGTGAGGGGAGTACGAAGAATTGACGATAGGCTCTAATGACGCACCCGCAAGCAATTGCTGATGCATTTCTGCACATGCGCCTCCATCGTCGCACCCGTGAGGGGAGTACAAAGAATTGACGATAGGCTCTAATGACGCCCCCGCAAGGGCAGTTCCAACACTTCCAGACGGACCGGTATGTTCAATGAAAATACTGGTGGCACCGACTGGAATCGAACTGGCGACAGGGCCCAGATGGTAGAACTTGACCACTGGGCTATCACGGTGTCCATAATAATAATAATAATAATAATAATAATAATAATAATAATAATAATAATAATAATAATAATAATAATAATAATAATAATAATAATAATAATAATAATAGTGCTTCTCTGTCAATGGCTGATGCATTTCTGCACATGCGCCTCCATCGTCTCACCCGTGAGGGGAGTACGAAGAATTGACGATAAGCTCTAATGACACCCCCGCAAGGGCAGTTCCAACACTTCCAGACGGGCCGGTATGTTCAATGAAAATACTGGTCCAGACGGATCGGTATGTTCAATGAAAATACTGGTGGCACCGACGGGAATCGAACTGGCGACAGGGCCCAGATGGTAGAACTTGACCACTGGGCAATAATAATAATAATAATAATAATAATAATAATAATAATAATAATAGTGCTTCTCTGTCAATGGCTGATGCATTTCTGCACATGCGCCTCCATCGTCTCACCCGTGAGGGGAGTACGAAGAATTGACGATAAGCTCTAATGACACCCCCGCAAGGGCAGTTCCAACACTTCCAGACGGGCCGGTATAATAATAATAATAATAATAATAATAATAATAATAATAATAATAATAATAATAATAATAATAATAATAGTGCTTCTCTGTCAATGGCTGATGCATTTCTGCACATGCGCCTCCATCGTCTCACCCGTGAGGGGAGTACGAAGAATTGACGATAAGCTCTAATGACACCCCCGCAAGGGCAGTTCCAACACTTCCAGACGGGCCGGTATGTTCAATGAAAATACTGGTCCAGACGGATTGGTATGTTCAATGAAAATACTGGTGGCACCGACGGGAATCGAACTGGCGACAGGGCCCAGATGGTAGAACTTGACCACTGGGCTATCACGGTGTCCTAATAATAATAATAATAATAAATAATAAAAAATTTGGCTCTTCTTTTTTCTATCGTCTCTTTCTCATTAAACCTTGCTTACTGTAATAAATTTAAATAAAAAAAATAATAAAAAAAAAAAAAAAAAAAAAAAAAAAAAAAAAGTGTTGCCTGGATAATCCGGCTTTTCTGGTTCAATTTCCTCAATTGGCGCCCTATGCTTGATCGTTCACGTGTTCAGCTTCCTGTTCCCCTGCGTAGGACTGATCCCCTTCACAAACGCCTTCGTTCTAGAGTTGATCAGCTTTCCTTCTTGAGACCTTATTTACAACGACAAGCTTCTGCTCCTGTTGTTCCTTTTCTTCTCCCTCAGCGCAGCCGTCTTTGACTCTTTCTTTTCTTTTCTTTCGTTTTCTTCCCCTTTTTTTTTCCTTTCTACTTCCCTTTTTTTTTTCGTTTTTCTTTCCTTTTTCTTGGGCATAGCGTTTAGCCCTCAGGCGTTCGTGCTTAACTGCATTTTTTTTGGGGGGGGCCTATTTTTCTCCCACTGGGAGTTTTTACAGGGCCCGTTTTAGTTTAGTGAGGTAGGGGGTTCCTTTTCTTTTTTTGCGGTCTGAACCCGAGTCGCACACTGTTCGCCGATCTAGAGATCTTGAAGTGAAATTATGAGGAAGTTCGACTCTTTCACTCTATCTCTTTTTTTTCTTCTTCTCTCTCTCTCTCTCTCCTTTACCGTAAGCAAGGTTCTCTCTCTTTTTATATTTCTTTTCCCCTTTTGTCTTCTTTTTTCTTTTTCGTTTTCCTTACATGCTGCTCCTTGTTTGATTTGGTCTTGCTCTTTTTTTTTTTTTTTTTTTTTTTTTTTTTTTTTTTCTCGTTTTTCTTACCTGCTGCTGCCGTTAGGTTTGGTTATTTCACTTGCGTTTTAGCCTTATGGTGTGGGTTGTGGCTAGCGGAGTCTCTTCTGGTCTATGAGGGGGGTGGGGTGCGGAGTGGTCTGGCTCGATTAGCTTGGTGCTGCATGTTTGTGAGAGTTGCCAGGCTTGGGCTGGCCCTTACGGATATTGCAGCACTCGGCATAATCGCGTGGCGAGCAATCGCCACGTCGAGCCTTACTACGCTCTGCACACCACCCTCCTGGCTGCGATGGCCTCTGGGTGCGAGTGAATTGCGTTAGGTGCTGCAGTTTCCTTAAGAGCTGTCTCACTTGACTGTCAATTGATCTCAATTGTGCCAATTGTGAATTATGTCTTACCTCTGCCGGCGCTTTCTGCTCTTGCCTTCTAGTTCAGTATCGTCTCCCTTGCCCCTGTCTGGCGTTGTGTTTTTTTGCTTGTGTTTGCCTTTGGTGTTTGTCGCTGCCTCTGTTGTTGTCTTTTTGTATTGTTTTTGTTTCCTTTGTTTCGTTTGTTTGCTTTTTTTTTTTTTTTGTTTCTTTTGTTTTTTGTTTCTATTTCTTTTGTGTTTTGTTTTTTTGTCTTTCTTTGTTTTCTTTTCTTTTTTTTTTCCTTCGTTCTCTATTCTTTTCCTTGTTTTTTCTTTTTCTCTTTGTTCCTTTCTTTCTTTCTATCTTTTTTCTCTTTCTTTTCTCTTCCATTTTACTCTTTCCAGGAGCTTTATGTTGAACCTTAGTTCCAGATTTCCTTATGAGCTTGTACTTTGTTCCTTGGAACCAGATTTCTTTTTAATTAAGCTCTTCTTTGTTTTTCTTTCGTCTCTTTTTCATTAAACCTTGTTTACCGTAAAAAAAATTTAAAAAAAAAAGGAAAAAGAAAGAAAGGGGAAGAAGTAAAAAGAAAGAAAGTTGAAGCAGGAAGAAAAAATGAAGAAACAAAGAAAGGGGAAAAGGGAA
>WBZZ01005695.1:162500-176066 GCA_019918135.1 Paulinella micropora
ACGGGCACCAACCCGAGCGGATGGTTGGTGTGCAGCTTGTGAAGTGCTGAGAGTTCCTGTCCGGGGGTAGTATTGGAGGCTTATGGCTTTAAAGCTATGCCACGCCCATAGATTAAACACTATCTATCTATCTATCTATCTATCTATCTATCTATCTATCTATCTTTCTATCCATCCATCCATCCATCTATCCATCTATCTATCTATCTATTTATCTATCTATCTATCTATCTATCCATCTATCTTAGTTAGTTAGTTGGTATTTTGTTGTATGTCGCACATTACTTATGGATCTATATATTCATGCGTATCCTTGACACCACGGCGTGCTACAATCTAAATGTCATATCTCTACTTGTGACGCAAAATTATCGATTGCCCAGCAAAGGCCGCAACAACAGCTCATGACTTCTCTTGTCAATTGGTTTTGGCTTGTTTCGATTGTTTTTGTTTTCGATAGTTGTCTTGGTTAAAGGATTGGCTGAAGTGATGGGCCGCTCTGCTTTCGACGGGCAAACGCCTCAGTTGACCGCGCTCTTAGCGACCTGCAGTCGACTTGACGTTTCAGCAGAGCACTTGGACCCTGGTTGCCCTTATCTGGCTCTCACGTGTGTGTGTGTGTATTATCATGCTCGTGCACGACGCCGGACCAATATCCGCGACCCCGCAGCCACGCCCCACCAGCTACCTTGCTGCTTCCTTATCTCCTATTTGTGTGAGCTTGGTGCGTTTGTTGTTGTTGTCGTCGTTATTATTATTATCATTATCATTATTATTATTATTATTATTATTTTCAATGGGCTGATTGGTATAAAGCTCCTAGAGTAATGTTCTATGCCGTCACTTCCTT
The DNA here is from genome assembly GCA_019918135.1 of Paulinella micropora. Lineage (NCBI taxonomy): Eukaryota > Cercozoa > Imbricatea > Euglyphida > Paulinellidae > Paulinella > Paulinella micropora. Next base: position 163,351 of record WBZZ01005695.1, read on the forward strand.
TATTCCACCGATTGGTGTGGAGACTTTCCATTCCATGGAGGACTGGATGCACATGGCCTTTTGGCTCAGCAATTGGCAGGAGATACATCATTATTATTATTATTATTATTATTATTATTATTATTATTATTATTATTATTATTAGGACACCGTGATAGCCCAGTGGTCAAGTCCTACCATCTGGGCCCTGTCGCCAGTTCGATTCCCGTCGGTGCCACCAGTATTTTCATTGAACATACCGGTCCGTCTGGAAGTGTTGGAACTGCCCGTGCGGGGGTGTCATTAGAGCCTATCGTCAATTCTTCGTACTCCCCTCACGGGTGCGACGATGGAGGCGCATGTGCAGATTTGCATCAGCCATTGACAGAGAAGCACTATTATTATTATTATTATTATTATTATTATTATTATTATTATTATTATTATTATTATTATTATTATTATTATTATTATTATTATTATTATTAGTGGCACCGCGATAGCCCAAGTGGTTAAGGTCTACCATCTGGGACCTGTCGCCAGTTCGATTCCCGTCGGGGCCAGTATTTTCAAAGAATATTTTCTTTGAAAGTATTGGTCTGTCTGGAAGGCTTGGAGCTGCCTTGCGGGGGTGTCAGTAGAGCCTATCGTCAAATCTTTGTACTCCCCTCGCGGGTGAGACGATGGAGGCACATGTGCAGAAATGCATTCGCCATTGACTGAGAAGCACTATTATTATTATTATTATTATTATTATTATTATTATTATTATTGTTGTTGTTGTTGTTGTTGTTGTTGTTGTTGTTAAGCGGTTAATCTTTCTCTCCCTCTCCTTGCACTCTCTGTTTCTTCTTTCTTGCTCACCCTTTCTCTCTTCCTGTCGTGATGGGCCGTAAAAATTGGCCTTGTGGCAGGCTGCCTGCAGGGCCTTCTGGACTGGTTGCGCCAGCACTGCTCGCGGGCCCCCGCCCGCCAGCTCAGCTGCGTCTTCCGCTTCTTCGCCCTTGCGCGTTTGCACGTTCCTAGTCTGGCGGAAGCGGTCCCTTTCCCTGTTGTTGCTGTGCCTGCACGCCTGTCCGCCTGGTCTCTTGTTGCGGTGGGCAGGTTGCACTGCAGCTCGCGCGCATCACGGAGCCCAAGGCGTGGGCCCTGCTCTGCTGGGCTTTCGCCACTTTAGGACACGTCAGATACAACGCAACGCTCGTTTTCTTCCTTATACGCAAAGTGTGCCTGCTGCGCTACGGTCACAGGATGCCTGGTGGTGCTGCAGGTTGAACTCCTACAGCGATCGCTTCTACAGGCCGTCCAATACTGCTCACAGCTTGGGCCTCAGGTCCAGCGCGTGTGGCTCAGCCCCTTTGTCAGTTACAGCTCCATGTCGCATTCAAGTGCTCATTCTCCGTGATCTGCGTGTGCGTGTGTGTGCGAGTGTGTGTATATGTATATTTGGCTATGCTTTATGACGTCCGAGCAACTTCAGGATGTGGCCAATATGCTGTGGGCTGGCTCCGTCGCCGGTTTATCGCACGACCCAATCTTTGACTGTCTGTGGTAGGTTCTTTTTGTCACTTGTGTGTGATGCGCTGTTGAAAGTGCAGTTTCTTGTGTATGTGTGTTTCGCTCTTGAAAAGTACAAAAGTTCTCTCGCTAAAGCAGTTTTCATGTGGAACTCAGACCTGCCTGTGACCTACATCAGGGCCCGGGCCACACAAATATCCGCGTCATGTTTCTCGGTGCAGGTAGAGTCGACTGTCTTCTAACAAAAATACTATTTCTGTTTCGTCCATGTCTATCGTGAAAAGGATTTGAGGCAGCTGCACGTTGCACGTCTGTGCGCGTTTGTTGATGCTGGACGCTCTGGTGAGCCAATACGTGCTACCTTCAGCTTCATCACTTAAACAGTAGTTGTCAAGCTTGTTGTTTGCCAAAATACAATCTTTTTTGGCATGCTGACGTCAGAGTCTTCTTCCTCTCTGCAACTGAAGCAAGAACTGGAATCGGGCATCCACATGGCGCTGGAGAAGGCAGAAGCACGTGATTCCATCGCCCAGCGCCAGCTGTCGCGGACATTGCAGGTCGCTGGTGTGTTTAGCATCTCCCAATCTTTGCTGCGCCATTGAAAACTCCTCCAGCTCCTGTGTTGCGTTTTTTTGTCCCCATAAACGTGTACGTAAGGACATGGGCTGGGTTCACGAGCAAGAGATGAATCTCTGTCGCGGTTGTGACCTGCCTGAGTTCTTGCGATGGGAGCGCGGCGCTTTCTTAGCCATCGACTTGGCGTCCGCTTACAATAAACTTGGACTTGAATTCTACGGGCCCAGCCACTTCCTGTTTGATAATACGGTGCGCGCGTTGCAGTTGTGTTGACGTGTTTTGCACTATGCTGCTACTTTTGGCAGGCACAGCTGACCAGGCAGCGAACAGGAAGCACGTTGTAAGTCATTTGCCTCGTACCCCAGGCATGAGATTGTGCCTGCGCTGCAGATTGAAGGAAAGACTTCTCAGTGCATTAGGTTGGAATATGGTATATATTGATTTCCGGGACTGGACGTGCAAAACAACGACGTCAGAGCGGGCTCAGTTCTTAGAGAATCGACTGGCTCAGTTTCGCGTGATTGGCAAGCGTCGCGACTTGCCTCCGCGGTGAATATCTCATCGAGAGCTGTGGTGAAAGGCGCATACGAACGGTACTCTATAGATGGGAGGCTAGCTAGGAGGTAGAAGCATGTAGCGAAAAGCCTCTCACCGCTGCTGCGCAAAGGGTGCATGCAACGGGCCTAGATGAGCCATCGAACTGCTTTGACGCCTTGGCCCAGCACACCCCGCGGGCGCTCTCGGCCGCTGCGCTACGGTCATAGCGACCAAGTCCAGCCACCCTCAATGAATTCGCGTTCGAATATACAAAAATCAAGTTCGCCTCTTCTTTTCTTACTTTTCTTCAAATTCTTGAACAATTTATATTTATTTGATGTTTTCATTGGCCGCCTTTCCTTTTTGCACGATTAGTAACGTTAAGGATTAGTAGCCTTAGTAGTCACTTCGAGTCTAATTGTAAAGCTTGTCACTGTGCTATCATAGTAATTCATTGTATTGATACACAATGTGCGGTTCGGGTATTTCCAGTGCCTTTATCACTGCATGATTCTTAAGATGAATAAGATTAAGTAATTTCTTTCCTGTCTTCGACACTAATTGATTAAATCTACAGCTCTCGGTTTTCGGCCTCGGTTTCGGACAACAGCCTCAACTTTTGTGCCGGCGTTTGTTTCTTCTGCCTCCTCTGTTCTTTCTTCTTCTCCTTGTCCCTTTCCTCTCCTCATTCCTCTACCTCTTCTTCTTCTCCTTCTCCCTTTCCTTCTTCTTCTTCTTCTTCTTCTTCTTCTTTCTTCTTCTTCTTTCTTCTTTTTCTTTCTTCTTCTTTCTTCTTCTTCTTTCTTCTTCTTCTTCTTCTTCTTCTTCTTCTTCTCTTCTTCTTCTTCTTCTTCTTCTTTCTTCTTCTTCTTTCTTCTTCTTCTTTCCTTCTTCTTCTTCTTCTTCTTCTTCCGTTATAAGGTTAATTACGTCTACTCGTTAGATAATTCAAGTCAGTACTCACTCCTAAGAGTGGCAAGTATTTTCGAATAGTTCTAGTCAATTCTGAGCGTAACGGGCGTAACGGACGTTATTGGCATTAAGATTTAGTTGGACAATAACTATTGAGTGGCAATTACAGACATGACTGCGCATTTTTATCTAGTTTGCGCTACGATCTTTTTTTTTTTTTTTTTTTTTTTTTTTTTTTTTTTTTTTTTGAGAGTCCCACTTAACGACTTTTAATATATAATAAAGCGTTGTAAAGAACGCTGCCGGGCTCTTCGTAGAGATGAAGAGGAAGCATGTGAGTAGGCGAACATCGGTAAAAAAAAAAAAAAAGGCGAACGAACTTGAGAGAGAAGGAAGCGGTGGCAGACTACAGGGAGAAAAATAGGGTGCCGCGGGCCCGGGTTCACAAACTCTCTCGAGATGCTGTCACGGAACCCGGGCCCTCTCTTCGACCTTTTCTTGCGCTGGCCTGCTTCTTTTGGACGTTCCTCTGTCACGTAGTAGTGAGTTCCGGATCTTCAAGTTATATTACGCTATATTAGTCTAACTGTGGCAGGTTATGAGCCTTGTTGTGCACACTCCGACCTGACACAGAGCTTTAATCGCGCACACACAATTACATATGTTTGTGAGCTGGCATTATGCAGTCACGCAAAAGTGTGCATCTTCCTGACGTGCTGAAGGCAGTCAATCATCATAACAGAACACTTGCTGTAGGCAGTCTCTGATATCCGTATCTGTGGTAAGACTAGGTACGATAGTTACTAGCGGGTCGCCACACCCCCATTCTCCCTATCACCCTCACTCACCTCAGGTTAGTGACGTTGCAAGGTTAACTACGTTTACTATTAGTCACGTAGTAATTGCTTTATGAGTGGGAAGTTATTTATTCGTATAGTCGAATGACCGTGTAGTTCTAGTCAAGAGTAACGGACATCACGGTCTATATTAGCATTCAGGATTGGACAATAATCATTGTGTAATAATTACAGTCGTGCGGACTTTTATTCAGTTTCGTTACTACCTTTGAGTTTGTCAGTTCTGTTACCTACTTGCGGATTAAAGTGTCGATTGGCATCGTGGCTTCTAACGGAGTCTCTCAGCAAACCGGAGTGTAAAAGGTATTAGGTCCGTGAGTGACCGGGTAAGACAGAGATCGCATGAGAAAAGCAGAAGAGATGGACGAACCGAGAGAACCAAATGAGGTGGACACACCAGATGGAACAGACGATGAAGACGAAACACAACAACAAACGAGACAAAGAGGCAGCAGAACACCAGAGCAAAAGGCACCGACAGAGAAACCACCCAACTGGAAAGATCTCACAAAGGAAGAGAAGAAAGCATGGGAACTTAAAGAGAGCAAACAGAAGAAACAAGAGGTCGATGACAAGAACAAACAAAGACGTCTATTTGCTGAGAAAGAAAAAGTACAGAGAAGAACAACAATATCTGCGTCGCTGCAGAATGTTTCAACTTCTCGTCACCACGGCATTTTCGGAAGCAAAGGTGACACAATTTCTAAAAAGCAAAAAGGTGCATTGCCCGTTCGATAAAGTCAGGATCGTCAAGGAAAAATACGGTAATCTCAGCGGTGCGGCAAGATATGTAGAGGAGGAAGCGTTTAAAGAGATGAGACCGAGACCCACAGAAGACATGCACGAATATCTCACACAGCACCTACTCCAGAAGAACTGGTTAGAAACATTGAGAGGGAAAGATTTTGAGACAGAGGAGGCAGTGAACGGACTGTTAGAGAAGCTAGCTGAGCATGAGGCATATGGGCCAAACTATCTCAATGAGCATTACAAGTTAGCAGCAGCAAGTAGACCATCACATGACGATATGGTAGAGTCAGCGAGAGAAATTTACGTGCTGTGGGAAGCTAAGCAGAAGAAGCTCAGGAGAGAACGAAGGAGGGAGAGAGAGAGAAAGAGAGGGGGCAAGGGAGCGAACCTACTGCTTGGAGAGGGAGAGGGAGGAGAGAAAGGAGAAAAGAGAGAGAAGTACAAGAGATGGACAAAGAACGGGAAAGGGAGAAAGGGCGACAGTCATGGGGGTGATAGCTCAGAACAGGAATGGTGGTTGACGGCAACATGCTACAACTGCTACCAAACTGGGCATGCTAAGCGTTTTTGCCCCAAACTAAAGCCTAACTCCAAACGAACCGGTCCTAAGTAAAGTCAACTCACTCTGACTCCTCGAAAGGGAAGCAACGAGACAAGAGTGGCAAATTTCGCAAGAAAGGAGCCAAGGGAGTTACTCTTATGAGAGGAGAGGTAGGAGAAGAGGTTGAGGAAGGAGAGAGAGACAAGTCTGAGGGGGAAAACAGCTCTGAAGAAGAAAAGTACGGGCGTCATTATGGAAAGTAGCGAGGATGCGATGGATGGAAACATCGAAAGTGGGGAAAACATAATTGCTCGTGATGCTGAGCCTCAACAGGAGCAAAGTGTGAACAAATCCTTAGAACAACCCACAAGAGCCTGTGTGTGTGTGTGGTGGGGGGGGGGGGGGGGGAACTGTCGAGTCCTCCATTGGCTCGCACCACACTCCGTGACAGACCCCACAACCCTGCACAACGCACTCTCACTAGTGACCAACACCTCGACACCTCGACAACAACAACTCCTGCCCCTACAACCCCACAAGACACGCAACGCGTGCAACCTCCACCATCGCTGCCACAACCCTCGCATTCAAACGAAAAAGAGAAACGGAGAACAAAAGAGAAACCGACACCCACACCCCCTCAGAACTCAAGACAGAGAAAGAAAGAAACACCACAACCCACTGCCTCCACTCCAAAGAGCTACACAACAGGCCCACAAACCATTCATTGTCAAGGGCTGAACTGGAAAGGAGAACAGTGTGGGGTGAAGTATGGACAGGGGGGGGGAGTTGGGGTAAGGCAGGGGAAGAAGCAAAGAGGCTAGCTTATGCTGAGTTATGCGGGTATCATGCCCGTCAAGACCCCCATTTTCCGTCCATAGATCTATCACAGGACCCATCACGTCGCCCACGCCCTTCCCGTGATTTCCCATCTGAGAGTGAGATGATACGAATACTGAGAGAGAGGGAGGGAAAGGGGGCGAGTGCACAGCAAGTCTCGCTAAACGATACGGCAAAACCTGGGAAAAAGAACTCGCTAAGTTCCGCAAATAACGGGGAAAAAGGCTTTGCGAAATGTCGAAAAACCCGGTAAGAAAGTAGTTCGCACAGTTTCACAGAATGCTGCTATTTTGCCAGGGAACGAGGCGGGGACCGGCGGGACCAGAGCTGAGATCGGGACGACGCTCACAAACGTTGTTGAGCATGTAGGCGGGACCAGGGAGGGCAAGAACTGGCCTCCATCGCTACTATCACAAGGTCCGTCTCCGTTAGACAGAGTAGGAGATAGTGTAGAATCACAGGCACAGCAAACACGTGACACACACACACACACACACCATACCTGTGGGGAAGAGCAGTAAACGAGACATGCAACACGGAAAGGTGATAGACTTTGAAGACTTTAAGAGGATAAGTGAAAGCTGAATAACCTGTGTGTAATGGACGACGAGACAGGTGATGTTGTGAGAATGACGAAGAAGGAATCAGAGAGGATGGCTGAGATGGATTGTTGACAGAATCTGATGTGTTTTGGGCAGTGAACGAAGTGTTTCTAAAACAGGCAGCAGGCACGCCATTGATCACAAGAGAGACTGTCATTGAAAAGAGAGCAGCTAAGAGCACAGAGAGCACGAAAGCTAAGAAAAGAGCTAAGTGGGAATGTGAGTTCAGACATAGCGAGGGACATCCGCGACCTGAGAAGACAGAAATAGCTAGACTTCTATACGCACTGACGAAGGGAGCAGAAACGATAGTAGTGAAAGAAGGACTGTGTTATGACCCGGACGGTAAAGAGAACGAGTTTTACTCAGAACTCCTAGCCATCATAGATTACGGGGTACTTGACATGGCCAAGAATCACAACAATCAATTTGCCCTTTCCGTAGTGAGATCAATGCCCAACTTGATGAAGATCTGGCACGCAGTAGAAGCGAGAGGGGGTACTTTGAACGCATATATGCGTAAGTTGCACTCAGGAGATGCCCAGAAGTTCTTTAGTCCAGAACAAGCAGTTCAGAGGGAAAAGGAGTTTGATAGGAAGAGAAGGGAGATTGACTGACACTCAGACTCAGAGGAGGCAGATGAGTATGACCCTGACAACCTAGAAGATTCTAGATGCTCAGACGAGATTAGGGCATGTGCACCTATAAGCTATAGAGCGTATTGTGAGGCACGCGAAGACCTAGACTGGCTGCACGAGGAGAGGTTTGAACAGGAAAGGAAAGAGAGGCTCCAAAAGAAAGAGGGAGAGAAAGACACGGAGAACAAACCATTCGGCCAACCAGGGGGGGTTGCTTTTTCCGAAATTTTCCATGACAAATGAATTTTTTAAACACTTCAGAAATGATGGGAAAACGTTTCCTCGATTATAGAATATATTAAAATGATATTAAAACATATTTTTATTAATAGGAAAGCACTTGGACTTCACCTTTAGAGATTGGCAGGAGCCGGCCTGACAGTATGCAGTAGCTGAATTTTCCAACTGTTTACTATGTCGGCTACGGCGATTTTAATAAGGAAATAATCGGGCAACATGCTCAGCTTGTCAGGAGAGTTAGTTTTGATTATTTTGTAGTGTTTTGCGTTATTACAATATGTTTTGCCTTGAAAAATTTGACTTGGGCGCGGCAGCAGTGATAGGACGTAGTAGTAGTAGTAGTAGTAGTAGTAGTAGTAGTAGTAGTAGTAGTAGTAGTAGTAGTAGTAGTAGTAGTAGTAGTAGTAGTAGTAGTAGTAGTAAGTAAATTAAATAGTAATAGTAAGTAGTAGTTAGCAGGGGGGGGAGGGAGTTCGAAAGGGCAGGGAACAACATTTGCACCCTACCTCTTCGAACGTCCTAGTAGCGGCAGGGGGGGGGGGGGGGGAGGGGGGGGGGAGGGGATGCAAAGTTGTTACACAAACATAAGTAGCATGCAATGATTCTTTTTAACGTGCAATACAGGCTGAATGCAATACTGGCGATACAGCTAATATCATAAACTAAAGATTTATCTGACTTTAGTAAATTTCTACGGCCACCTCACCGAAACGCGCCAAGTCTACATGGAAGACACACGCAAATGAATGGCAGGGCAAGAAAGAAGGAGCGATGGAAATCACATGGCTGCGTGCGGGAAAAGAGACTCCTAGAGATGCTCAGCGTCTCAGCGCCATGGATGCTAATGCAAACTCAAGAAAATTTGGTGAGACATTTGGACTGGAGATGGGGGCTGAACCGCGCGGAGGGGTGGTATTTGCAGCGTTCGCTGCCAGGCGCGTGATTAGATCCTCGAGAAGCTGGTCGCCCCTAGGCCTATTACCGTTGCTGTTGTTTTCGTTGTTGTTGTTGTTGTGGCTACAATTATTAGCATTGTTGTTGTTGTTGCCATTACTACCAGCATGGTTGTTGTTGTTGTTGTTGCTGTTGTTGTTTTTGTTGTATTGCTTCCGTTGCCTCTTATGACTAATACCTTCGTCATCGGAGCCGCCACCTGCGTCACTGTCTGCTTCCTCGCCCCCCTCGCCCCCCTCGCACCCCTCGTTCTTCTGCCTTCTCTTATTCTTATTCTTACTGTTCGTCTTCTCCTTCCCTTTGCTTTTCTCAGTCTCTTCCTTTTCCTTTTCTCCCTTAAGTTTCTTCTCCATCGCATCCCTTTCATCTCTTTCCTTCTTAGCTCTCTCTTCAAGCATCTGTTTGACTGCACTGCTTTGCTTCTGGAGGGCCTGATCTACAAGGCCTTGCACTTCTTTTCTGGAAAGACCACTCCTGGATAGCAATCAAGTAATATTGAGGCAAGAGGCAAGACATGTTGTTACGTCGGCTTCCTTCGGGGACAGGATAAACAACAAGTTTCGACACAAGTTTGGATTTTTATGAATATTAAAAAACACTTGTTTTATTAAAAAAATAAAAGAGTATGATGTGTTGAAACATAATCAATAGATTTTGTTGAAATTTTTTTGAATTTTTGAATTTTCTAGCCGTTAAACGGTCGGTCACAGATTTCTATCTCCCGTTTATCTCCCCCACTCTCCTGACTAGTTTTTGCTTGGTTTTTCACACCAAATCATACATATATTCTTTATTTTTGTACATTATAATGATTTTTTTCGATTTTATCTTTTTAAAAAATCAAAATTTGAATGTTGGGTAACGGTTAACTGTTTTTTTCAAGTATATTATTACTGTCACGAGTAGAAGGATGAAAAGACTTGAAGCAGACAGATATACTTTGATTTTATTGAAAAGATAAAAGATTAGGGTAGATTTTGATTATTTCAATCACTTTTGTTGAAATTTTTTTGAATTTTCAAGTTTTCTAGCTGTTGAACGGTCGGTCACAGATTTCTATCTCTCGTTTATCTCCCCCACTCTCCTACCAGTTCTTGCTTGCTTTTTTCACACCAAATCATACATATATTCTTTATTTTTGTACATTATAAAGATTTTTTTCGATTTATCTAAAAAATTCAAAATTTGAATGTTGGGTAACGGTTAACTGTTTTTTTCTAGTCTATTATTACTGTCACGAGTCGAAGGGTGGAAAGACTTGAAGCAGACAGATATACTTTGATTTTATTGAAAAGATAAAAGATTATGGTAGATTTTGATTATTTCTAATCACTTTTGTTGAAATTTTTTTGAATGTTCAAGTTTTGTAACCGTTAAAAAGTTACTTAACTAGTTTAGTCTACAATCTATCTCCCACACTTTCCCGACTCGTTATCGCTTGTTTTTTTCCATAAAATCATATTTATATATATATTAAATTGATAAATTATAATGATTTTATTATATTTATTTAAAAATTCAAAATTTGAATATTTAGTAACTTAACTATTGTTTACGGAAGGAGTATTTTTGCCACTTTCAAGTTGCAAGTGTAACACAAATGCTTGCAGTTTTTTATTCAAGTAATTTTTTTTACTTTTATAAGTTAGTATAATGATTTTATTTTCAAAAAATTCAAAATTTAAATGTTAGGTAACGGTTACTTGTTTTTATATTATTATTATTAATAAAACAGTGATTGTGTAAAAAAATACTTACTTTATTAATTCTATCTACGACGACGCTGTCTCTCTTGTCTGCGCCTTTGATTGTGAGGAGGAGAATCAGGAACAAGCCTTGCCCGAACTGCTGGACGGGCCCTAGCTCAGGTGGCCACCACAACCTTCCATTTCCCTTGTTCTCCTTGAAGCGAAACTGTACTGCAGGTTTATTTCGGAAAGTCCTGAGGAGAAGCTTTCCTGCAACCTGAGTTGCTTCAAAGTAGTGATATTGATAAAGCTTATCAATACCAACCACGTTGTGCTTCAAGTTGGGATTTCTATCAATTACCCCCTGAAAAAACATAGAATCAGATTTAGAAAAATGGGTTTTGATAAGCCACGCAAGGTCTCTGGAAGTTGTTCAGATCCAGTTATCATGGAAAGCCATATATGATACCATCTGCGCTATCTTACCTGCATGAGAATCACGAAGCCCCTTTCCATGATACGAGGCCTAAAAATTCCACTCAGCCGAAGTCAGCCATTTATGCTTGATCAGGATAAGACTGAACTCTGCTAAGGAAAATCTTTGTTTATAATGTTTCCTACCTCCATCCGACCAAAGTCGCAACTTAGTCAACCGGCCCCCGTACAACTTTCTCACCTTCCTTTCCAAAACGTCAGAAAGATAATGTCTAAAAAAGAAGTAGTCATTATTTCCTTCTTTTTCATCTTTGTGCGGGAGTATGTCAACATAAAGTCTCTGATTCCTCCCAACCCATCACCCATCATTAATACCGAGATATTATCATTAACATCTTCAGTCTTTCCTCCCCATACACTCATTCTGGAAAAATCCATTACAACAACGACGAGGGAAAGATCATTTCTAGCTGCTTCTATGTCTTCATCAAAGAAATGAGAATTTTCTTTGGCCAGAAAATGATGTTTAACTTTTTTCAAGTCATCTAATAACCGATTTTTCTCACTCTCAGCTTCGATGAAGCTCTTGCTCTTTCTTTTGTAATTCCGCCAAGTGTTTAATTTTGTTACAGTGGTCACCACAAATGGGACACTTGTTCCACAGTTTTGTGTCACGATGCTCGATCCACAACTGTTTGTGGAAACGTGTCCATTCGGAACGAGGAGGTGGCACAACCATCTGCTTCAGCTGTGACGCAGGGAAGAGAAGGAACTGACCAATCTGTTTGCTCCAAAAAGTCCGAAGCTCGGGAAAAGTAGACCCGCTTTGGGCCTGACTTCTTGCAGGCGTCCTGAGTATATTAATATATCATTAATATATACCAATCGAAATGAAAGAGATTATATCAATATTATTATCAACATTAATACATCAAAACGCACACAGCTTAATGCTTGTCCGATTGGTTATATCAGCTACAACCTTGAGGCACGACAAAGAAATCGTAACTCAAACTTGTAGCTTAAAAATTGGTGGCCGCAACTGGCCGTAGTGAAGACAAATGATGATCAAGTAATAATAATAATAATAATAATAATAGTAATAATAATAATAGGCTCCCTCAGACTATAGCATCAGATCCAGATCCTGGACATGTGCCTCCATTGGGTCACCGGGGTCAGCCGATCCCAACGCATTGTCAGAACACCAAACAGACATAGCAGCAACAGCAACAGCAGGGGCAGATGGGGGCTGTGAAGTGCATGAAGAGCTAGATGCGAGGGTGTTAGCTGAAGAGAAGAACTCGGAGACACTACGCTGCGCTCCCGAACCCCTCTCTCTAGCCAGGACGTCCACTCTGCGCGGACGGCCGCGCCGCGCAACATCAACGTCACTTGGGGGAGAGGGTGGGACAGAAGCTGATGGAACCTCAGTGAGGTCAATCACCTCCTCGCCCCCATCCTCCACCCCAAGCTCCTCCCTTTTACCCTCCCTAGCAGACCAACACTCAGACACATATGATCCAAACAACACATCCAACTTTGGAGGGGGACGCAACGCTGTAACCCCTAACAACGCAGCAAGCCTAAAGTTACTGCGGAAGCGCGACTTCCCCTGAAAAAACTTACAAAACAATCGTGATCGATCC
>WBZZ01005696.1:0-15000 GCA_019918135.1 Paulinella micropora
CAACTTTGAAATTTCTGCGAAAAAAATAAGTTTTATTATTGACGGGACAATCGTCGGTTGGGTAAATGCTTCGGGGCTAGATTGTAATAGTAGCAAAATAGCCAACCTTGGAACTCCGACATTATCAACGGACGGAGCAACAAAAGGATATGCGGACACATTGGACGGCAAAATGTAAAACTAACAGGCGACCAAACCATAACAGGAATTAAAATATTTAATGGAAGTAGAAATGATGTAAAAGCACTGACCTTATTAAGCCAAGCCGATTTCAATAATGTGGATATCATTAATGGTGGAAATATAACATATAATGGGGCGAGGATATTAAACCAAAATGGAGGAGATATCTTTTTCAGTCAGACAACGGTGATTATCAGTATTTCTTATTTACTCTAAATACTGCTTCAAGTGGAACCGCGAACCAACGAGGCTACCTATTTACGAATGTAGCGGCTGATGTAAAGGGGCGGGACTTTATATTTCAAAACTTTTGGATAATAAAAGTGCTTCGTCCGACATTGTCCGTTTTAAACAATGCTTGGGGGAATGAAGTTCTACGGAGCCTTAGATATGAACTCAAACAATATAACAAATGGCGGAACAATAACAGGAACGACAATTACTTCAACCGCGGGTATATCAACAACAACAGCAACCGCAAGCGGGTTATTAACAGCGACAGGAGGTTCTAGCATAGTTATACAAGGAAATACTAATGGAGGTAATACGAGAGGAATATTTTTGTGGGACACTGGCAACACCAGTTTATGGTATTTATATGGCTTCAAATGGGGAGCCACAAATACCAGAAGTCTAGCGGGAGGGTCTGCGGTTGCAGGCAATGATTTCACTTCTTTTTGCCGTTAGATTTAGGGTAAGTAATGCTTCAACCGATGGTTTTATATGGGAGAACTCGTCCGAACAATTGTTAATGTCATTAAACGGGGCAAACGGGACTTTATGGACAAAAGGCTTAATAACGGCTAGTGCGGGTATATCAACAACTACGATCACTGCGAGTGGATTGATAACGGCAAATGCGGGAATTACATATACAGGCACACTAACATCAGCAACAAATACAAGTGGAGCGAAAATAGGAATTCAGGGAGCAACCGACGGAACAAATGCAAAAGGTATATTTCTATGGGATACAACCAATACAAGTTGGGGAATTTATGCGGCATCTGGTGGAGCAAGCAAAAGTTTGGCAAATGGTTTAGCCGTTTCAGGAAATGATTTTAGTTCGTATAGTTTTCGTTTTAGGGTTGCTAATGATTCTACGATGGGTTTTGTGTGGGAGAATTCAGCAGAGCAATTGTTAATGTCGTTGAATGGGGCAAACGGGACATTATGGACAAAAGGATTGATTACGGCAAATGCGGGGATTACATATTCTGGGGTGCTAACAACGGCATCAGCATCAACTAATGGGGCGAAAATAGCAATTCAAGGACAAACAGACGGGACGAATGCGAGAGGAATATTTATGTGGGACATTGGAGATTCAAACTGGGGGATTTATATGAGCCAGTCTGGGGCAAGTAAATCGTTAAGTGGAGGAACAGCACCAGCAGGAGGAGTAGGCGGAGGATTAACTTCTTATTCTATTAGATTTAGAGTAAATGGTTCTTCAACGAGTGGGTTCATATGGGAGAATAATTCAAATACTGCTTTAATGTCTTTGAAAGCAAGCGATGGGCAATTATGGGTATTGTCTAATCCAATTCAATATTCAGACAGGAGAAAAAAAGAAGATATAAAGGATTGCTTAGGCTTAGATTTTATTAATAAGTTAAATCCAGTCTGCTATCGTATGATTGACGACAAAAAGAAATGTAGGACTGGGTTAATAGCACAGGAATTAGAAGAAATACTAACAGAAATGGATATGCTAGATTTTGGCGGTTTTATCAAAGAAACAATTATGGTGCCGTGTCCAAAGCAAAGAGCGGAATACGAATTGAAGGGTGTAAGCATCAATCCAGAAGATGTTAAATGCGTAGATAGTGGTGATGTCGGTTATGGTATAGGTTATTCCGAGTTTATCGCACCATTAATTAAGGCGGTTCAACAATTATCAGAGAAGGTAGATAATTTAGAAAAAGAAAATAAAACTTTACTTAATATATTACAAGACCAAACCAACCAATTAGCAGAAATACCAGCAGTTTTATTTCCTTCTAATGCCCCCTAGATTACACCCACCACCAATCATAGAAGTAGATGGAGGCGAACTCACACCAGAGTTAAAGAACCGTGTGCTTGATGTCCAAATTAAGCAGGAAGAAAAAAAATTAGACCACGAATACGAGGACAGCTGGGATTGCTGTTTGACTAAGCGAAAAACTGACAGCCGACTTATCAAATACTTGTTTCAAATGGGTATCATTATCGCCATCATCACCCTTTGTATCGTGAGGCTATCTGAAAAGAACTTACCGTGTGAAGTTGCCAACACTTATGTCGGTATTTTAACACTATTAATAGGCATCTGCCTTCCTAGCCCATCTAGTTCAAAGAAGTGAGCATTCATATAGATAGACTTTATACCACGAAGCATCATTTGAGCAGATTAGCGGAATAGCTTCATCAAAACTAACACACCAATCGCTGAAAGGTTTATACACACATCCCTTTTGGATACAATAAACACAACTTTCATTTTTTTTATCACTGACCCGCGAATAGAAATCACAAGCAGTCCGAGCAGAAATATTAATTAATAAAAAGTTTATGAAGATTAGTATAGAGGGCATTACAATGACAGACTATAAATTCCAAAAGATTATTTTTCTGAGTAATGATTTTACAGGAGGTAGCAAAACATTTGACAAAACCATTAAATTGAACTTTACCCCAACTAGAATGAATGTTAAGTATATCCACTATATGAATGATATGACCGAGACGAAAACAAAAATTCTTCATATGGACCGCGTTGGAATTATTGGCACATTCGCCGATAGCAACACCGCAAACATTTCCAATCTTAGCTACAACTTGGGTATTATTAATTGGACCGACGGGCAATACAGTTTTAGAGTGCTTAAAACGGACAATGGTAGCATTGAGACTGACCTGCTAGCTGGAAGAATTTTTATATGCTTAGAATTTCTGGCATAGGGGCCTGCTCCCCCTATAACCCCGCAGGTAAAATAAAAAATATATTTTAGAATATATACAACCTACGGTCGTAGACTGTAAAAGTATTTGGAGGTGCGGAGGCGAAGTCTCTGCTATGGAGAAAATAAATAATGTAAAGGTTAAACCAGTCAAGCAAAACGGAGATGGCGACAAGTTGGCAAAAGGATATAAGTTGTTTGATGAACCGTATGCCAATATTTTTCTTCTCGCTCGCAAGAAGAGTGGTAAGACGACCGCACTGTTTGAAATCCTAAAACGAACAACTGACAAAAAGACCCGTATTGTTATTATTGCCAGCACGATACACAAAGACCACATTTACAAAGAAATGGTTAAGCACTTCAAGAAGAAAGGCAATCCAATGGCTATATACACATATTTGAAAACGGATGGACTGTCTGTGATTGATTACGAGTTAGATAAACTGAATAAACCTGACGAAGAGCAAGAAGAAGGCGAGATTGTTCAAGACGAGAAAGAAGAACCGAAGCCGAAGTTTCTTTATTTTGGTAAAGAAGAAAAGAAGAAACAGGAGGGAGGCGAAAAACCACCGAGGCCGAGCAAATACATTACACCAGAAGTCGTGTTCGTGCTAGACGATTTGGGCAGTGGTTTAAGAGATAAATCAGTAAGCGACCTGTTAAAGAAAAATAGACACTACAAGTCAAAGGTGATTATGTCTAGTCAGTATTTGAACGATATGAAACCTGAGGCGATTAAACAGCTTGACTACCTTCTTATTTTTCCTGGTCAGAGTGTTGATAAAATTGAACTTGTATATAAACATTTAGACCTCGGCTACGACCTTGAATACTTTATTGAAAAATATCACGAGGCTACCAAAGAATGATTTAACTTTTTGTATGTTGATGCTGTATCGGACGAACTGAGGCAAAATTTCAACAAAAGGTTTTTGTAATTTTAATATTTATTTTTTTTCAAACATTATATAGATGCCAACATCACCAGTGATTATTTCACAACCATCAGGATACAATATCAGCTACAATCCCAGTATGCCACAAGCAGGAGGACGAAAGAAGAAGGGAAAAAAGAAACAAACAGGAGGCCGTGTTAATTGGAAAAAAGTAGGACAAGCGATAGTGGATGCTAATAGGTTTATCAAGAAGAACCAGTTGATTTCAAGGGGTGCTACTTTTCTTAGCGATGTCGGAGTTCCTTATGCTGACCGTGTAGCAAAGGCCGCGATGAAGCAAGGATACGGCAAGCAACGAGGTGGAGCCGTTAAGTTTCGGTAAACCCCAATCACAAATGTAAATTATGTTATTATTTTTTTCTCTAACATATACAATGGTTGTAAAAAACCGCGAAAACAAAGACCACCGAGGATATACAGAACCAAAGATGGCCGACCATATATTAAAGTAAAAGGCAAACGAGCATATCTCAACTTTGGCGAGAAAACGAATGACCTTTCAACACTTCAAATCGTTAAACTGTTTCTGAAATATATGAAAGGGGACAATAAAACGAAGAAAACACGAAAGACGAAAGAGCGAATAGTTAAGTCTGAATTCAATCGTCTTGAACACGAGAATCGCAACCAGATACAAAACAACCTGCTGAAAAAATATGAACTAATACACGAGCAGGAAGAAAAGGAAAAGAAGTTAAGAGAACAAGCGGAAGATGAGAAGAAAAGAAGAGAGAGGAAGGAGAATGCTGACATTAAAGAAAGACAAGAAGAATTAATCAGGGAGGCGAACAGAGAGCAAAAACTTATAGAGGATGTAAAATTTGAACAAGATAGAAAAAACAATTTAATGCTATTACCGCCTTTCCAACCTCAATACATACAAGCACCACCACAAGGGCAACCACAAGCACCACCCCAAGCACCACAATTAGGACCACCACAAGCACCACAATTAGGACCACCACAAGCACCACCCCAAGCACCACAATTAGGACCACCCCAAGCACCACAATTAGGACCACAACAAGCACCAGAAGAAAAGCAGATGCCATTGAAAACAAAAGAAGAGAAAAAGGCTGAAAAGGAATTAAAAGAAAAATACATTGAATTAATGAAGAAAGCGGGCTTTACAACTAAATTTATTAAAAGTTTGAGCAAAACAGAATTTATCAAACTTGGCACTGGAATAGAAAAAGCGATAGCCGATGCCCAATCAGCAGATGAGCAGAAAGAACTGGCTGAACAATACAAAAAAGAATTAGAACAAGAAAAAAAACTAGCGGAGGCCAAAGCGAAACACTTTGAAATTAAAGACAAAATATCATACATATCCGCAGGTTTAGGAAATGATTACAAGTATCCAAAATTGGACATACCTAAAACTTTGGGCCCTGCTTTGGAAAAAGAAATGAAAGCTCGGGGCAAACCACCACCAAAGAAAGTTAAAGGAAAACACACAACAGCTGGTATGGCACAAGTTATAGTAGATGAAGGCATTGATTTAGGAATAGACCAGAATGAAATGAGAAAGAAACTCGCTGATTATTTGGGAATAAACCAAGCTGGTGCTGGGGTAAAAACGATGGAGGAATTAATACACAAACTTTTAACGATAGCAAAAATTAAGAAATATTTGAAGAAGGGCAAATACAGAAAAAAAATGAAGAAGAAGGATTATGTAAGTAGCTTAGTATCTGAAATGAGAAGCGACCCAAACATTAAAAATCAAGTTTCAAATAATCTCGGTATTCAACCAACCGAAGAACAGCCAACAGAAGAGCAACAAACAACACCAACAGAAGAGCAACCACCACAACAACCGCCAGCCCCCACCACAGATGTAGACACCATTCAACCAGCACTAACAGAAGAGCAACCAAACCCCACCGCCGAGGTAGACACCATTCAACCACAAACACAAAATGAGAAAGATATAAATCCAGGGGTCGTAGGGGCTGGAAGCCCATACAGAGGGCTAATGACGGATGAAATAGACAACATTATGAAAAAGCACGAATGGTATTTGGGGACTGTGGCGAGCGATGAAATAAACAAACTGAAACCAGAAAAAAGAAAGAAGTATGGATTTATAATGAATTTAGATAAGTCTAGCCAACCAGGCTCACATTGGATTGCTGTTTGGATTGACACCATTAAAGACGACTCTATTGAAATCTACGACCCGCTCGCACTGTATAAACCGACAGACCTATTTCTACACCAAATGAAACAGCTTATTGAAAAGAGCAAGCCAAACACATATCTGCTTATGAAGGTTAATCAAGTCAAAAACCAAAGCGACACGACAGATACCTGCGGATGGCATAGCATTAGGTTTTTGTTAGAGCGGGCAAAAGGTAATCGGTTTAAATTTGCCAGCGGTTGGACGGACTTAAAAGAAAAAGAAGCTGAGGAGTTGAAAACACAGAACGGCTACGGCTTTGACACTTTTATTTAGTAGGGGCCTGCTCCCCCTACGACCCCGCCAGTAAAATAAAAATATATTTTAGAATATATAATATACTTGGAGGTGCGGAGGCGAAGTCTCTGCGATAGAATATAGGGGAGGCAGGAGCTCTAACATTTACTATGTCAATAGCAAAAATAGGATAAACGGCACGGACAGTGATTTCACACACTCCATTGATATGAAATCGCTAGACAATCCAACACATTGTAAAATACTTCATATTTATGTGCCTAAATCTTATTATTCTGTTTCTTCGCCATACAATACTTTTACTCTGAGCGAAGATGGATTTGAGGCTCTGATTACGATACCCGAGGGCAACTACACGATGAATAACTTAAAGAATAAACTGGCCGAGGTGCTAACCGCAGATAGCCCCAATGACTACACATATACAATAACAAGCAACAATACCAATACCGACCCAGAAGACGGTAAGCTATTATTTACCGTAGCGAATAACGGAGGCATTCAACCGCGGTTTATATTTGACACCGAAACTCGTATTCACGAAGTAATGGGTTTTGACCGCGACTCAACATATTTCTTTGCCAACAATACCATTAGGTCCCCAAATGTCATAATCTTGACTGGCGAAAAAACATTATATTTACAGTCAGACCTCGTTGGGGAAGGCGATAATCACGTATTACAGGAAATATATACCGCGAATGAAATCCCGTTCGGCTCTGTTATCTACGACGGCTCGGGCAGTGAATACGGCAAACGACTATCTACTAGTTCAAGCAATTTGTATCGGTTCTACTTGACTGACGAAAACGACCAGCCAGTTAATCTCAACGGGTTAGGTATTGTAATGACTTTATTGATTTACCGCGAGACGAATTATTTTAATTTATTTACATCATTTTTTAATTTGTTGAAATCTAGATAGGGGCCTGCTTCCCCTATAACCCCGCAGGAGGTTAGTAATGTATTTTTGAATTATTTATTTATTTTTTTCTCATATTACAATATAGAACCTTTTGAAAAAGCTTCACCAAAAACTTCGGGTCGTAGGGTGTCCCTACAAAGCACTTACAAAAATGCCTACACAACACGGCGGAGAACTAGATTTTAGCAGGACTGACTACATCAGTGCTTCTTATCGCTTGAATAAGCTTACCCCTCGTGAGGGTTCTGTTAATATCACTGTTTCTACCGCGGGAGGACAGGAAAGCAACTTTGACCTTATTAGCCGTCCGTTTAACTTGGCTCGCTCTGTTTTGAGTTTTAATTATGCCCCAGATGCGAAGGCGGCGAACTACAATAAATGCTTTATGGACTGCCTAGCCCCGATTAGGCAGATACAATTGATTACGAGAGGTGGTGTTTATCTTTGCGACATTAACGAAGTCGGAAATATCACTAAGATGATTTGGAAACCCGAAACCTCCATTGATGATTTACTAGCTTTGGAAAACCACGACAACAAATCTGGTGCTGGTTGTATGCTTCAAAAGAACAACACAACAAACGGGGCGGGTTTTAGTAATACCGCTGCGACTGAAAGAAAAGTTAGCTTGCTTGATGCTATCGCTCTAAAAGCAGACGGAACGGCTTTGACCGCTGTTGGTGATACTAGCACTGGTGACCGATCGGCGGCGATTACTACTCGTATTACCGAAGTTATGACTTCATATCAAACTAAGATGCGGGCTTACTTAACTCAACCAGCAACAAATGCTCGCAGACACGATGATACTTTAATCGCAGCAGCAACTGGCACTCTTAGTGTTGTTAATGTAGCACATAGCGAGGCTAAGTATTTCTCAGGAGGCGCTATTGGACAACCCGAACCTAGTGTTAATGTTAAGATTAATCTCGGAATGCTTTACAATACTATTTTTGCTCTGGATAAAACTATTATGTTTCCAGAAATTTTGACTATGCGGATTGTTTGGCAACAGACACCCAAAATCTTTTATTACAACGATGACCCTCTTTCTACTGGTGGAGGCACGGTCGCGGCAGCTGATTTAAATGTTAGTATTACTAATCTAAGCCTGTTCTTAGCTGTTGAAACTAATCCCGATGTCGTTCAATCAATTCAACAGAAGATTATGAGCCCAGAAGGTATGAGCTTCAACATTGATTATTCTTATTTGTATAAAAATACCGTCGGAGTGGCTTCAACTTCTCAAAATGTTATCCTTAGATTTGACAGAGGCCACGGACGGCGAATTAAGAAAATTTATCACTCTGTTTTCAATACGACTGAAAATAAGAACACTGCTTACGACAATAGCAACCTGCTCGGCTCAAAGGTCCAAACTTTTTATACCACACTAGACGGAGCACGACTTCAAGAATTCAATGTTGATTGTCAAACTGGAAAACTAGAAGACTATATGTATCTTAAACCGAAGTTGGAAGGCTCTTCTTTGATGAATAGCAATGTTTATCAGTATAACTGGGTTTGGTGCGATAGCTTTGACAATACTCGCCCACTGTGGAGCAAGGACCAAAACGAAATCAGCGGACTATCCCTAGACACCGAGCGACGATGGGAGTTTATTGCTACCACTGCGAATATTGCGTCCAATCATTACACATTTGTCGTAACTCAGCAAGAAGTAAATGTTAAGAATGGCACCATTACTAGAACTTAAACCCCCACCAGTTAGGTAATATGTAGTAATTAATTTTGATAGATTATTTATTTTTTTGTTAATATAGGAATTATGAGCCACCAAAGAAATTTAGTCGCCCAAAATCCAGGCGGCGACTTCGTAAATGTCAAAGTCGGGTATGATGGATATGTAGGGGGTCAAAATATGAAAACTGCCTTTGGTGAAGCATTAACCAGTTCATTAACACCAGTATTACAGGAAATCTTTCCATATACTATCAATACAAGGGTATGGACAAAAACCGAAACAAAATCAAGTGTGTCATTTTTAAACAATATGGCGGAATTAAAAACAACCGCAGATATTACTTCTAATGCCGTTATGGAAAGCAAAAGAAAAATAAAATACAGAACTGGTATGGGAGTTTTAGCCCGCTTCACTGCTTTATGGACTACTGATGAAACTAAGGAATATATATCATTTATTGGTATAGGCGATACCGCACTACAAAATGGATTCTACTTTTATAAGGATGGTGTGGTTGGTTTCTGTTTAGCGCACGCGAAAGGAGGTGTTGTTTCCTATATTCAACAAGCGAACTGGGATGACCCGTGTAATGGAACAGGCGATATGCCTCTCTTGGATTTGACGAAGGGAAATGTCTTTCAAATTCAATTTCAATATTTGGGCTTTGGGGCTATTAAGTTTTCAATTGAGAACCCCAACACAGGCGAATTCCAGCAAGTCCATATAATTAAGTATGCGAATGCCAACACAGGTGTCAGTCTGCGGAATACAACTCTTCCATTTGTTGCTAGAATGAGAAATGATGCCGATACAGGAATACAAATATTGAAAACGGCTAGTTGTAGTATGTTTATTGAGGGAGCTAACACCGTTAATTCAAGCATATCTAACGAAGCGGAAGGAAGTGAGCCAGCGAGCACTACTGAAAGCCCAATTCTTAGCATAAAAAATAAATCGCTTTTTAATGGCGGTGCTACAAATTATTCAATCGTTTATCCATCTCTCGTTAGCATTTCAAACGAAGATACAAAAGTTAATATAGTGCGGATTGTGAAAACAACTGGAACACTTACGGCGGAGAACTTTGCTGATATTGATGCTACAACTTCAATCGTGTCAAAGGATACCGCCGCGACTGCTCTTGGTGGTGCCACTATAACGGACGTCATCCTTAAACTTTTTGTTAATGCTACTTCTAGCCAGCTTATTGATTTGCGAACTTACGACATACAACTCGCACCTGGTGAAAATCTAACATTTTTACAAAAGTCTGTCGCGACTGCTAATAATGGAGGAAATGTGAGTGTTATCGTTAATTTCTTAGAAGACCAGTAGGGGCGAGCCCCTACAACCCCCTTCGCGGAAGCAAAAAAAAAATACAAATACTTTACAAATACTTCTTCAATTCTTCCTTATTTCGGCACCACGGCTGACGAACTAGCCATTCAATATATGGCTTGTCAATCTTTGCGATGTCTTCTATTTTTTTGCCCTTGTATTTCCCGAAATGAAATGTGTCTTTTGGTTGTGAATTTCTCTTTTCTTCTATCGTTTTTATTTCGTCGTGGATTACCTTTTGAACATCGGCGAGAGAAAATGATTTCTTTTCGCTTTCAATTGAAAGTTTTTCAAACCTCTCACACAGTCTTGTTAGGGTGGTCATAGTAGGCTGTATATAATAGGGAGGGAAAAAATAAAAAAATTAAACAATTAATCATATAGAATGGCCGAATGGATAAAGTTCGTAAAGGCTTACTCTGCTAAACAAGGTATAAGCTACAAGGAAGCATTGAAAAAAGCAGGTAAGGAATACAGGAAACAGAGCTCAGCCAAAGGCGGAGCCGTCGCACGTGTGCGACTAAAAGGAGGTAGTGCTAGTTTATCGGAGGATGTCTATTTGTCTTCGTCAGAACGAAAAGGAGCGGACGGATGGAAACCAGTAGCCAGCAAAGAAAAATCAACAGTGTATGAAAAAGATGGTAAGGCGATTGTGGCATTTAGAGGAAGTGCGGATAAAAGGGACCTATTAACCGATGTCGCATTAGTGAAGGGAGTATTAAAAAGAACACCTAGATATAAAGAAGAGCAGAAGCTTGTTGATGAGGTTATAAAGAAATATGGTAAGGATAATGTAGAGCTTACGGGTCATTCGTTAGGTGGCACAATAGCAAAAGACCTGAGCCGTCAGACTGGGGTAAGGGCGACCACATACAACAAAGGCAGTAGCACAAGAGACCTCATTGAAGGAGTGATTGACCGAGTAGCAGTTAAGGTAAATCCAAAAGGGAAGAGGGCAAAGACCGCGAAGCTAACGACGAACTACCGAACCGCATTTGACCCCGTTTCATTGTTAGGGGCAACGGCTGTAAATACCAGATTAGTGAAGCCAAAAAAAGGAATTCATACGATTAGAAGTTTTAAAGGTAAAGGTAAAGGTAAAAAGGCAAAAAATAAATAATTATCAAAATGTTTTATAGCTTTTTCATTTAGTAACCGAATGGTCTAGTTTCAATCGCATTGTCTACGATACCTATAATATTTCTTTTGGTGTAAGTAAAGCTGAATATTTTTTCTAAGTATTCGCTCGTTATTTTTTTCTGTTGTTTATCTCTTGTTATCTTGCTGTTCTCTACTATAACAACTTTACCAGATTTTTCAATTTGTTTAGCAATCATTTTTTCTTCCTGAGTTTTAAGCAACTCTAACAATTCATTCTTGCCGTTCTCAATAAGGTCGTTATTTTTAATTCCAAGTCCGCAACTAATGACACTTAACATATTTGGTAAATTTAATGATTTATTGTTTTCATAATTCATACTAAAGCCTTTTACTTTCATACTTGCTTTGCCGTTATCTAAGACATATCCATAACACTTTGGCCCGCCTCCGATAAAGGTCATAATCTTTGCTCCGTGTAGTTCGTCCGTCCATTCGCCTAACAGCTTACCCGTTTTGACATCTGTTTCGCCTTTCGTTAAGTCTGTCGTGTATATGACACTGTCGGTATCGTGGTATAGAACTCTGTTGTCTAGCTTGTCCATCATCTCATATAGTCTAATCCTCGCGTGGCAGGTCGTAAATAAAGCAACTACAATATTTGTTTTTACTGGGTCGCTTACCGCATCCTGTTTGAGGTCATAACTCGCTTCTATTATTTTGTCGTTAATAATGTTTATGTTTATGTTATCAACTGACTTATCGTTCATTAACTTGTATAAGGTATCTTTGTCTTTTATCATTTTGTTTTGAGTTTTGTTTTGCTTTTCACCAAACTTGCCCCACAGGCTATTCAAGCACAACTTAGCAACCGCTCGCCGTCCTGGGTTTTCTTCAATTTTGTTTTCGTCCATCTTAATTCCCATCTTGATTTCCATACTGTCAATGTAGTTTCTTTTTTGTTCTTCTGTAATACATCCATCAGGATATCCGCTTGACTCTTGTTTAACCTTTAAGAAAGTTTTTATGTAATCTTTAAACAGGCTACTGCTCTGCTCCTTCCAATGCCATACCTCATATACCTTAATCAGCTTATAGCCTTTGTCTAAGGCCTTGTAGATTTCAGGAGTTGCCCAAGTGCCTGTTATTGCTCGCTCGTTATCGGTGTGCTTACATTCGGATTTCTGTTCAGTCATTCCGCACTTGTCGCATAAGTAATACATAAGCTTACCTCTGTCCGCCTTAGGTAAAACGGGGTGTAGTAATTTTCTCGGCGGTAGCATCTTAACCTTAGCCACTCCGAAATATTCTCTGCTTATGATTTTGTTTTTCATCTCCTTTCGGTCGTCGTCATTTGAGGGCCGTATGATTTCGTGGTGTCCGCTAGGGTAAAGGTCGTAGAACATAACGGTCGGATACAGAGAACATATGTCAATGTATTTCGCGTATTCGTTGTCGTGCCGTGATTTCCAATACAATGTTAGAGCATCCGTTCTACCTCCAAACATTGCTTCTCGCGGGTTCAGCCCTTCTTGTTCTGTAATTCGTTCATTAGTATCTTCCGCTAGGGTTTCACTTGTTTTCATTAATCTCCATTCACATTCCCATATACTTATTATTTTGCTTACTTGTTTGCTTAGGTCTTTTTTTCGTCTCATTGTTGCCTTGTATAGTTCGCCCATCGTTTCATTCTTCTTAGTATTGATTGTATTTCTATTAAAGCACTTTGGACATCCGTGCCAGAAACATCCGTGAAATTCGTAAGCGGTTTTGTTCTTCTCATCCCAGCCGTCTACATACACATTTGACTGTCCTAAATTAAACATTTTTTCACCGCCATTGAATGCGTGTT
This sequence comes from Paulinella micropora, assembly GCA_019918135.1. Taxonomy (NCBI): domain Eukaryota; phylum Cercozoa; class Imbricatea; order Euglyphida; family Paulinellidae; genus Paulinella; species Paulinella micropora. The sequence goes on from WBZZ01005696.1 coordinate 13,446, forward strand.
TGATATCCGTTTGGTCTAACCTGCTTCTGTAAGCTATCCATTCAACACAAGCCCGAGATGTTATCCTGTTTTGCTTTTCAGCCTTCAACACAGCAATTGAATTCTCTGGCATAAACTTAGCACGATACAAAGCCATAACACAACTCGCAATAGTTGTATATTGAAACGGGTCAATACCGAATTCTAGAAACTGCTTTCTAAAATCCATACATCCCCTTCTCAGAATATCAACATCGCTATGCCAGTATTCAGCGATTTCCTTCTGCATATCAAATGTGTTGTTTCTTTGGCTTTCATACCATTCTAAGAATTCCGCCCTTTTCTTATCTTTCATAGTGTCGTAGCCGTAGTGCTTCTTATGAGGCATAACCCCAACATAATTTTTGTTCTTGTCAGTATTGAAGAAGTGAGGAAAGAAGCCCTTTTTAAGTTCGTTCAATCCGAATGTCTTAGGAAAATCAGCCAGAGGCATAGTCAGGAAACTGAGACTATCAATGAAACGGTATTTTTTCAAAGTCATCATCATTATCTTACCGCCTTGATAAATGACGAATGGTGCTTGTCCGTTATCCACTAACCATTTAAGAATAAACTGGCAGTCATAACCACGACTGTTATGCGCAATAAATGTAAAGCCGTTGTGCTTAGGTTCAAAAGCCCATTTACAGAAATCTTCAATGTTCTTATGGATAACTGGTGGCTCCTTAGCATCGTAATACTGACTTTCAGAATGATTAACAATGTGCTCGCCCGTATCCTGTGTCGCTTCAAAGTCAAAGAATATGTATTTCTCTGAAAAAGGTAATATGTCTTTCTTCACGATTTCACATTGGTGTTCCAGTGGTTTCAGTTCCTTACAATTACGGCATTTCGCATAACCGCACTTGTGCTCATCCTTCTTGTTCAGCCCGTAGGGCGAACGGTCGCTCCGCGACCTCCTGTAATTAAGTCCGCACGAAAGACATTCGCTTTGATATCGCAATTCGTCCTCTTGTGATTATTAAAACAGACCGTATTTGGAAACTTTCTATTACACGAATAGCAATCAGTCCAATTGCTTCTATCGTTAATACCCTTACATTCTTTGGTTTCGCAGATATTACATTTAGCTTCGCAGGCGTGTCGCTTTTGAAATCCTCTTAGACATATTTCACAGAAGTTTTCTTTGCTTACCATAGACTTCATATTGGTTATCGCATCGTAGTGGTTCTCTGTCTTAAGTATGTAAAGGTTAGTAAGTCGCTCGCCATTTTCATTAAGCAGGTCCGTCTTATAAACAATCTTGTCAGGGAATTCAACGATAACCAGATTGTATTTAATGTAGATAGCAAATGTATTAATTTCAGTAATACCACACACATCCTGAATTACTTTTGCTTCTTCGTGTAGTTTCAAAGCCATCTCCTCCTGTATCTTTCTACCTTTCATAATCTGTGAGTATTTTGTATGTTTTTCAATTTTTGCTTTTACTACAACAATTGCTCTGGCCAAGCATATGTTGTCTGTATTATTAATTTGAATTACTCCTCTCTTCTTATATACATCCAACTTATTA